>JAGGAV010008255.1:0-12248 GCA_017657295.1 Termitomyces sp. DKA64 | reverse complement strand
CTAAAGAGAGCCCTGAAGACGAGGCAGAGATGCCCCCAACCCAAACTCCTGCAAGTATACCCCAACGGCTCCCCCCCAACATCCCCCACAACCAATACAAGGGCCTGAATTACCCCACTTGGACCCTGACAACCCCAGCCCCCACCATCACACCTCTGATGCCAGACACCATTGACCCAGAAACCCTTGATATTAAGATCATTGGCACCATCCCCTTTGCATGGATCCTGCAGAATGGCACCCCTGCCTTCTAACTCCAGGTGACCCTGACACTTCTGGAAGAACACATCTGCACTAGCACCACATTACCTGAGACTCCAAAGACAGAGGAACAGATATTACATGAAGTAGTTCTCCCAGAGTACCATGAATTTGCTGATGTGTTTTCTGAAGAAAGTGCAAAGGAACTTCCCCTGCACTGATCCTATGACCACATGATCAATCTTGAAGATGGCACCTCCCCCCCTTTTAGCAAGATTTACAACATGTCAGAGGTCAAACTCCAGGCTCTCAAAGACTACCTTGATGACATGCTCAGAAAGGGTTTCATCTGACCCTCAATCTCTGCCACCAGAGCCCCTGTCCTTTTCACCAAGAAGAACGATGGCTCCCTCTGTCTTTGTGTGGATTACTGGGGATTTAACAAAGTCACTAAAAAGAACTGGTATCCTCTCCTCCTGATCAGAGACCTTGTTGACCACCTCTGCAGTGCCAAGGTTTACACCAAGATAGACCTCTGGTCCAGCTACAACAACATCTGGATTGCTCCAGGACATGAATGGAAGACCACCTTCCATACCTGCTACAGCCTCTTTGAGTATCTTGTGATGCCCTTTGGTATGACAAACTCCCCCACTACCTTCCAATACTTCATGAACGATATCTTCCACAACATGAATGACATCTTTGTCATTGTATACTTGGACAACATCCTCATCTATTTGAACTCCATGGAAGAACACTGGAGCCATGTCCAACATGTTCTAGAATGACTCCAGAGGTACCACCTGCATGCCAAACTCAAGAAGTGCTCCTTTCACACCACTGAGGTTGAATACCTAGGGGTTATTGTCACTCCAGACAGCATACAAATGGACCCAGTGAAGGTAGAAGCCATCCTCAACTGGCCCCCACCCCAGAATATTAAGGAGGTACAGTTCTTTTTGGGTTTTGCTAATTTCTACCACCAGTTCATTGACAACTACTCCAGCATCACAAAACTCCTCAATTGGCTCACCTGAAAGGACACCCTGTGGGACTGGGACAGTAAGTGCCAAAGTGTGTTCACTCTCCTGAAGAAGGCCTTCACCTCCACTTCAATCCTCTGCCACTTTGACCCTGCTCTCCCCATCATACTTGAATGTGATGCCTCCAATTATGCCATTGCCAGGATTCTCTCACAGATGGGCTCCAATAGCAAGGACCTGCACCCTATCACCTTCTACACCTGTTTGATGATCCCTGCAGAGCTCAACTACAACATCTATGACAAGGAGCTCCTTGTGATCATTGAAGCCTTCCAACAGTGGAGGGCCTACCTCAAGGGAACCCTGCACTGCATACAAGTCTACTTGGACCACAATAACCTTCAATACTTCATGACCACCAAGCAACTCAGTTGACAACAAGCCCGCTGGTCAGAAACACTATCTGAGTATGACTTCACCATCCACTATTGCCTGGGATTACTTGGAGCAAAATCTGACACCCTCACCCAAAGGCTGAACATCTACCCAAAGAAGTTGTTTGAGGCCAAACAAAATGCCTTCAACCACCATGTGGTAATCCCCCCCAAACATCTTCATGCTGTACTAATTATGAATGAAGAAGGAATTCTCCCTCAAATCCAAAATGCTCCCCAGGACACCTACTTCACCTAACATGACCCCCAGAATTGCCCCACCAATGCCCTACCCCCTGACCCTGCCTTTACACTGTCCCCAGACCACTGACTCCTACTCCAAGATGGCCAGATATATGCCCTGGACCACAAGTCTATCTGCCTTGACATCATCTGGCAGCACCATGACTACAAGCTCCAGGGACACCCAGGAATGTGTAAGACCCTTCAACTGATTTCCTGGACTTACTTTTGGCCAGGAGTGAAGAAGGATGTCACCCAGTACATACGAGCCTGTGAGCCATGCCTCTGAGCCAAGGTCCCCTAACATTGCCCATATGGCCTGCTAAAGCCCCTCCCTGCTGGCTGCCAGCCATGGTCCTCAATCTCAATGGACCACATTATTGAGCTCCCTATATCCAAGGATTTCAATGCTATACTTGTTGTGGTTTGCTGACTCACCAAGCAAGCCCTGTTCATCCCCTGCTGTACCACTGACAATGCCCTGGAGTTCACCAAGCTATTCCTCAAATATGTCTTCTCTAAGCATGGGCTCCTGAACAATATTGTCTCTGACTGTGGTCCCTTATTCATCTCCCAGTTCTGGCAATCTCTATGCAAGGCACTCAAAATCAAGACCAACCTGTTGACTGCCTATCACCTAGAGACTGACAAACAAATGGAACAAGTAAACCAGACCCTAGAACAGTACCTCCACCTCTATGTTAACTATTTACAGGATGACTGGCATACTGAACTACTCCTGGCCAAGTTTACTTACAACAATACCCTCCACTCCACTACTGGGGTCTCCCCATTTTTCACCAACAAGGGCTACAACCCCTGGCTCACCTTGTCCCTCAAGGACATCCCCTTGCACATTACCCACAAAATTGCCAAGGTCCTCCAGTCCCTTCACCAGTTCCTCTGGGATGAGATCAACACTGCCACTTGGGCATACTCCAAGCACACCAACACTCAACATAAAACAATCCCCAACTGGACTCCTGGCACCCTTGTCTGGCTTGACTGGTGGCAACCTCAAGACCCAGAGGCCCTCAGTGAAGCTCAACCATAAGCAACTCAGCCCCTTCAAGATCCTCCAGAAGGTCTTAACCCATGCCTATAAGCTTGACCTGCCCCTGGGACTGAAGGGCCTCTAACCCATCTTCCATGTGACTCCTCAAGAAGTACGACCCCAACCCCTTCTCCAGCCAGCACCCAGGCCAACCCCCACCCATTGAGGTTGAGGATGAGTACCACTATGAGGTTGACCACATCCTTGACTCCTGCCTCGTCTATGGGCAACTCTGGTATCTGATCCATTGAAAAGGCTACAGGCCTGAGGATGACACCTGGAAACCCTGGAAGAACCTTTCTGGAGCCCCCACCAAACTTTGGGACTTCCACAGATGACATTCCACCAAGCCCTGGGACCCCTGGAATTAGCAGGAATAGATGGCCTCAGTGGGCATAACCCCTGCCTCTGGATTCAGCCAGGATTCAACTCTCACCCATACCAACAGCCAGAAATTGTTACTTACAGTGCCACAGAAACAACACATTACCATGAGAACCATCAAGAAAATTGTAATTACATGACTACAAGTACAAGATGAATGATCAATATAGTGCCAAAAAACTCAGGAAATCCACTCCAAAGTCCCCCTCACCCTCCTACTCCAGAGTACCCCTCTCCATCACTGCCACTGCCAAGTCCATTTCCATTTGTGCCACCATGGTCCCCAAAAGCTCCTTATGCCATGGCAGGGGCTCCCCAATGTCCACTGTGACCTCCCACCATGACCCTGGATCCACCAAATTCCTCTGCCAATGGCCCACCAAAAGCTGCCCCATCTGCCCAGTACCCTGCTCAAGCTCCAGGGGAAGGTCCCTGGGCATTCCTTGCATACTGTCCTGGATTGAGGCAAATGCAGTGGAAGCCCCATCCAGGAGGATTTGGTGCTTGTGTACCCAATCTAGAATGGGAACTTGAGAGTCAGTAGGGAATGGTTGGAACACCCAAAAGACAATCATGAAGGACTCCTCTCCACCCTGCAGCCACCTCATTGGCCAGCCATCCTTCATGCCACCTTCTCTCTTCCTCCCAGACAGCCCAGGAGTCTGGACCCCCTCAACACTCCACTGATGCCACCCCCTCTGGCTGAGCCACCAACTGTTCCAAACACCCCTGGAGCTCCTGAACCTCAACATCCCTCTCTCCCACCTCCCACAGGGCAGACTTGTGACCCTGCCTTGCTGCATCCTGATTCTGCTGCACCACTGCCAACTCCTCCCTCAATCCCCAGAGCTCCTCTCCTTGCACCACCAAGTATCCCTCAAGCTCTGATACCCTCTGGCACAGGGCAGAATCCCCAGACAACCCCACTACAACCCCCATTCCTGGGGAGTAAATATGTGGTCTGGGGGGACCAGCCAGCATCACCTTGCCTCAGGGCCTCTTGCTTAGCCCTGCCTCTGGTGGGGGGGGATGCCCTATACTTCCCCTTATCCCTGGAAAACAGGACCCCCTCTCTGTGCCCACCCTGCAGTGGCCCCACCTTTCCTCAGGGTTACCCCTACTCTTTCCTGCCCTCTCCCATTGAGCACATGGGCTGTAACACACCACCTGACACCTGGCCCCTCTGCCCCTCCCCCAAGCACTCCAAGACCCACTCCTGCTCCCAACCCTGCTCCATGGCAATACTAACCACCTGCCACTCCCAGAAAACAGAACACTTCTCATGCCTTGCGTGATATGGCAAACACATGGAGGAGTCCTGGTGGGATCCTGCCACTGGCTCCTTGAATTTGCATGCCTCCCCATGACAGGCACAAGTAATGCATTGGATCATGGGTTAGTCAGGAATGTAAGGTATAATATAGGACTCAACTCACCATGGCCTCTGCCTGACACCATGCTAGGGTGGGGGGCTCCCAGATCCACCCCACCACTTCCACAAACCTCTCCACCAAAGCCTCCTCTTGCCAAATGCACTGGGCCTCTGGAATGACTTGCACCTCCCCCCACCTCAACCCTGACCTGGGGGGATGGCTCAAAGACTTGGGGGCCAACTAAGCAGACTGTTCCAGGATCCCAGGGAGGGAAGGTCCCCCAGATGGCCTGGCCACTGCAAGGGATAGCTCTAGGAGGAAGGTTAGAAGACTTCATCTCCAGTAATGGAACACTTATGATGATGGTACATGGCATCCACCTGACGCTGATCTTGCTGCCAGTCATACTTCATGCAATGCTCCTTGTACTCTGCCCATACACCAATGGTGTTCTCATTGGAAGGAGGGGTTGGGGAAGATGAGGACAAGTTGGGCATGGGGGGCAAAGTCATGAAAGGGCAACAATGGTAGGCTGGACATGTTTTGGCCCCCTTTTATTTTTCCTCTGGGGAGCTTCTAGTTGAAGAAGATACCACACTTCAACTTCAATTCCCATGCCACCACAGAACATTGGAAGTGCCTCCATGCCTTGAAGGGTCTTGACACTGAAGGGGGGGTGATGTCATAACCCATCTCCAAACCCCTGCTGAACCCCAGACCTCCCCTGAACCACCCCAGTAAGCCCAGAACATACTCCTCCTTGCCCCCAACATCCACAACACCTTCCCACCCCCCAGTGCCCACTCTGGCAACTCCTGAGGCTTCTCTGGAAAACCTCAATGCTTCTCCAGCAGTCCCCATGATTCCTCCAAGATCCCCTCAGAGTCCAGGTAAGTCCACCTGCCCTGGCACGCATCACAGCTACATATCAATGCAAAACCACTACCAACTAGCCAGTCTTGGGATGTCCCAAACACCCATACCCAAGACCCACCCACACAACCCAACCTCAGACCTGTGATCCTGGAGGAGTTCCCCCCACAGGTACTTAAGCCATGGTGTAGTAGTAGCTAGGTAGTCTTGATATTATCTACATTCTCATGTTTGCTACATCTCTCATGTATCCATCTCTCTGTTCCATATTGTCTCATTGAATCCAATTTCTCTCTCAATTGCATCTGTCTCCATCTTACCAGTCTCCATCTTACCAGTCTCTATCTTATCAGTTTCCTTTTTCAGTCTCTCATCTGTTTCCTAAAGTCTTGTCTTGTCTTGTTCCCATCTCTTGCCTCATCTTGACTTCCAGGACTTCCCATACTCATAGCCTGAACTTGCTGAGTTTGTTGCTAATACTCTGGAGCTCCATACCACACATGCCTCCCACTTGCCCATCACTCCACTTCCTGTAGGATCCACAGGAACACCCCAGATCTCCCCAGGCCTCTGCTATCTCCTTTACCTACCCCATTTCACTCTTCTGGAGCTCACCAGAGTTAAGGATTGTAGGTTTAGATGTCATGTCTGCCTAGTAAGGGACTCACCCAGTGTAGCTGAGCCCCTGTGTCAGCAGAACCTGACACAAACAGAGGGCAAGACACTGGAGCATAGTTGGGCTGCTATAAATGCTATTGCAGCAAGCACAAAAGAGATGGGCCCCAGTTCATGTCATGACACCTTAGATTTTCACTTTGCCAACTACAACTGGAGGAAAATTGTTACCATTAGTGATTATATTACTCATTCTCTTTTCCAGGATCTTGTTTAATGATTGCAGCAGCCTCTATCTTTGTTTGGAAGGTAAAGGATGTTACCACAAAATGCAGCAAGCATGTCTTAGCCTTTGAGGCCTTTGACAACTTGCTTGCACTAGATGATACAATTAGATGGACTTGTGAGGTACAAGCCTAAGAACATGGTGGAACACAGCCAAACCCATTTGCCACTAAGTTGATGAGTGAGTTTGATTCATTTTGATACCAATTCCCAACTGACCATTCTTTAACAGAGATCACTGAGAGTGCTGTCCACCTGGAATTGGCTCAAGAAGAAGAGGTGAGCTTATGTAACACACTGACTGAGTATATTTATGACAATATGTCACCAAGCAGGCTCAAAGATCACCAGTGCATCTCACAGGCATCCTTTCTTAATGTATCCAACTGAAATTATTTGTAGAAGGATGCTTTGTATTGATACAAAGGTTCTTGGCAGACCCTCAACAGAAATTCAATGTGCCAAGGTGATTGAATGTGGCAATTGTCTTTTCCACAAGATTAAAGCATGGCCTAGCATTCAGGCACTCTATATTCCAGGTGTTGCTCTTCTCTGTGTGAGGGACAAACAAGCTGGTGGCAATGAACCACTTTCCACCCTGAATGCCAACCTCTACCTGCCATTGGCAATTTTCAGCAAGGCACCTTGTGATCTTAAGTTCCTGAACCATGAATATTGGCTTTGCTTTGCACTGGCTCATGCCACCCTGGACAAAATTTGGTGTGCAATCTTGCTTTGTTCTCAAATGTACAAGACAAAGGACCAGCTTGTTTGTGGGCAGTGAATGAATACCCATAGCCTTGCTTTGGTCAACAAAGTTACTCACAGAATCAAGAATTCACAGAAGAAATACAAGGAGATTTGTCCAGCCCTGCTTGTTCTGGGTCCAGCACAAGGAAAGGTAGGATGGGAGGAAGGCCTGCAGGAGCTGGTGTACAATGACATATGAGGCATTACATCACTGGAGGATGAGCAAGCCAAAGGCTCACATGTCCTCTCCTGAGTCTGGCTTATGTTGAGTGGTAGTACTATTGAGGGAGAGGGGAAACAGGAAGGTAAGGTTGAATGTTATTCAATAATGTATTTAACATCTTATCAGCAAACTAATTAGCCCTATGCATAGAATAGTGTAGATCTCAAGCTTGCACCCATCACTATCAAGAAGAATGCCTCCCTTTGCAGGAGGAAATGCAACATGTCCTCACATACTTAACCAACTGTGAGAGTTGCTGGCTTATCATTGCTTCTATGACTGAGTTACCCAGTGTGATGATCAAACTTGTGCTGGCATGTGTGCATATGCCCATCATCAGGCAGGCCTCCAACAATCCCTTGCAGAAATGTGTCAGACAGCTTGGGTAGACCTACCAAGCCTTATTGCAATGGGACCTGGTGCCCCCACAGGCAATAACTACCATATTGAGCTGCATTAGGAGAGTGGTACCAATTACATTTTCTGATTTTGATTTTCCTCATGTTCCTCATCTTTTTCCCTTTTAACCCTATGAAAACATACTGAACCAATTATTGGCTACAAATAGGCTATTTTACCTGTAACATGTACAGTAAACAGATGTTGTGCTATACTTATGTCAAACTCTTCAGCAAATCCAACAGAAACCAAACCATATAGATTTGGCCATACTGTATGGCATGTCATTGTATATTCAAGAAAGATAAAGAATATGTGATGGGGGTATTATACCAGAAATGATTACTTGTTGGAACTTGACTACATTGGGTATGTAGACCACTGCATAGTGACCATACAAGATGTTGTAATTATGTATGGGATACCCATTGATAACATGAGCCATTGATGAAAAGATAAAGGCACTGTAGAGGCAGCATGGGCCAATCATAGGTATATTTTTGTTTTTTTTTTTCTGAATTTTTACATATTTTTAGGGATATATTTGAGCTCATCGTCTTCGATGATGAGCAAAGAGTTGTCGGCGCTGTCTGATGACGGGGGGCAGTTTTGACAGCGCCGGAGACAGCGCCAAACGACGCTGACAGATCATCTGTCAACATTGATGGCAACCGCCCTTCAAGGAGAGCTGACGCACGAAGTAAAACAGTAGCAAATAGTATAACACACAGACAAACCAATCGATAATTTCGAGGACAAAAAAACGCGAGGAAAGACCTCGATCTATAAATAGATCTCGGAATATCAACCTTAGCTTGTAATCACAGGGTGTGTTATATCATCCTGCCCGCGTCAGGTTAACTGTCATCAAACCCGCAAACAAGTTGACCAAAACTGCCTTAGGAACTGCAACTCGGGCCTTGAACCAGTGCAAAGAACTGGGACTGGCTTTTTGTGCGAGATTGTCAGTCATAGATTTGAATAGATAAGGTCCACCTATATTCACTATAGACAAGTTTTTCGACTCTCTAGTGCAGGCGGCATTATCGCCATGGTACCCTTGCTTCTGATCGGCGACGAACGGCATGGGTCCAGCTCTAATCCATCAGCATGGTTGATCCAGCTGGTAGTTCCACGCCGCTCGATCTCCGGCCGCCCCCACAAAGAAAGGACAAGTAAATAGTTGCCCAATCGGACCGCAGTTGCCCAGAGCAAAGTGATCACCTTTATTCTCCCTTCGCTCGCTCTCTAGTATGCAATGGCTTTGATACTCATGATGATTTGATACTTAGGACATCCATGTTGTAGGCGGGTCGGGCTAGATCAGATTGGAATGACGGTCATCCAAAACAAGGTATAAAAGGATTTTAAAAAATGATTGATCCTTGGCCCAGCATTCCTCTAAATCCCCCATGTCCCCTGTCGCTCTTCCCTTCGATGTATTGGGCAAAGTCCTTTGTTATTTGCAAGCTGATGACAAGGACGACGTGCTTAACAGCTGTGCCCTTGTCTGCCATACGTTCTTCGACATTACCCGAGAACTCATTAATCGGAATGTCCGGGTCGGATGGTGGACCCATGAGGCATGTAATCGACGCCTAGATACTTCAGCAGCATTTGCACGGCCGAAAACCGAGCTTATCAGAAGTTTTTGCATTGACGGCAAAGGATACACGATCCCGGACCCTGCTGAATGGCTTACCAGTATTCTCTTGCATGACTTTACAAGTCTCAGACAACTTTCATTGCGCGAAATGAACTTTGATGGTTTGTCGGAAGAAATTCTGAACAGGCTTGAAGTACTCGTTCGTTCGAGATCTTTGCACAGTCTCGAATTTCATTCAGTGCAGTTTCCTCAATCGTTGCTTTATGGTACGAAGGGGCTCAAGCATCTCACCATGATTAACGCTACATTTCTTGAGGCCTCGAGTGCTTCGAATGAACTTAAAGAAGAACCACCGGTCTTACATGCCTTGACAATCTATGCAGACCGTGGTTGGCACCAGGTGTCAACAGGTCACCCAATCAGTCGAATTTTGAAATGGCTTCTTGAGGGCAATAACACGATCGGACTGCTTCCGGCGGACCTTTCAGAGCTAAAGGGCCTCAGTATCAGGTCTGGCCTCCTGCGATCCATCATGTTCCAGGAAGACGAGCTCAATCGCGTACTTCAGCGATGTTGTGCCACATTGAAGCACATCAGATTCACTGCTTCTTTTGAAGGTACGAGCTCTGCGATGACATCCGCTTTTCCACAAGTGTAATCGCTCATCTCCTAGTGAATGATGCGTTTGACTTACATTTTGAATGCCTCGAAGTCCTTACCACACTGCATATTCATTTTCCCATGATCAGGGATGATCTGCTTGTTTGGTTGGCTAAAATACTTCGTTCATTGACAACCTCTCTTTCATTATGTGACATCACCCTCAGTTTCAAGTGTCACCATAATGCTGCATCCATTGAGCAATTCAATTGGAAGGATTTCAACAGCATCATGAATGGAGCTACCGGGTTCCTTCCTCTGTGGCACCTGGAGTTAGTATTTTGTCAAGATCAAACTAGAGATCAAGTGCTAGACTTTGGAGCAGGAGAAAAAGCAGTAATTCGGGAGCTCAGAAACTGCCTACCAAATTTTGACAAATTTGTGTGTGTTCAGGAGGGAAAGATATATGGTGAATCTTATCTGCAATGACCGCTCTTTTCATAATTTTGCTGATGTATAGCTATCACAGAATGGACTTTTTTGAGGCGTCGTTTTTCTTTGAGAAGGTATGAATGAGGGCTGTGAACATCAGCGGGGATGTAAGAGAATATTCATTCCGAGCAAGTTAACAATACAAATACGTTGTTAAGTTGCAACACAAAGCTCTCTTTGTTGTGCCTTTCAATACATTTGGTTGATGTTCGGGTATCTATAGTTTTGAAGCGAACCTACAGTTCATACTCATCTCACTCACAACTCTTACCTCCGCTGCGGACAATCCGAGTCCCAAAGGCTCTGGCGCCATTAAAAGCGCGTATTCGCCCAGGAGGGAGGTACGAAAGGGAAGAACGTCATCTGTCTGCAGGAAACCTCAGCTCCAAGCGGGGCTGACAGCTAGCAACTCTTACACAAATTGCAATAGGATGCCCATGTTTCAAGTAGTGTCTGATATGGTGAGCGTCTAGAGTGGGAACAGTTTTGCATCTAACCATTGTAGTGAGTATCAAAATGAAATGAGTCGAATATCTCGAGTACAAACAGAAGATTGGAGCTAAGGCAAATTTCTATGCAGGAGTTCTTTTCGGAAACAATCTTCTTCGCTTCTTCGTCTAGAAAGGTAGCATGTCCAAGTCTATCCGGAGAGAACGACAACAGTTTTAGGGTATCTTCGGATGTGTTATACATAGTCTCAAGGTGAAAATACGAACGTAAGCTGACGCCGAGCATATCACCCGACTTTCAACTCACCTCTGCAATATGAAGTGTAACGCCTAGCCCCGCCTCTCTCGCTTCCCTGAAGTATGTCTGAAACGCTGCAGGATCGCCAGCCGTAGGATCTCCGCATAGATCGACACCAACCACAAGTTTGCCTTCTATTTTCAGCTTTTTTGCAAGCTCTACACACTCACGCGCAGCTTCCAGACCCATATTTCTATCTATGCTGACGATAAGACCAACACTATCGGTTCCATAGACTTTCATTTCATCTAGTACAACCCTCAAATACTCCTCCCGTGACATCTTGGGCGTCACTTTGGGAGTCGTGCGTAGTTCGAGATAGGTGCACTGCGGCCAATCGCCATCCAAGAAGAGAGAGAGTACGGCACGAACGGCGCGGGACAGAGCAGAAGGGGTAGCCATTAGCGCGTAGATTGCGGGGAATAAGTCGAAGAAGTCATGGAGCTCGTTGAGAGTTGGGCCACTGAGAAGCGTGTTTATCCCAGCTTGTATCGCATCGTTCGAGATAGTTTTGTAAGAAGGGGAAGATGCCATATGTTCACGAGCAAGATCCTGGAGGACAGATATTGGTATCGAGCCGTTCAAGTGAGCATGGAGCTCTGCTTTTGGGAGATTCTGGATAAAAGCCATCTGTTCCTGAGTCAAAGCCTTGAGGGCATCTGCTGCTGGTCCTGCTATAGCCATCACTCTGTACTAGTCGCGAAATCAAATTCTGTTGAGGGTGAAGCTTTGAAGTGTGAAACTCACACACTTTAACGTTGAACAAGCAAGCCCGGCAGCTGTCGGCCCGAGATAAGTACTTCGGGATCCTTATCTTGCAACGGTTGACTTCAGCTTTTGCCAAATCCGAAACTTTTGAACAAGTTTGCACACAGACTGCAAAAAGATTATGCGGTAACTGGGGTCTGTTGGACATCACATCTTATCACATCACACAGCCACACCAGGGTCGCCACTCCATTATCCTGGCCACTATCACAGTT
>JAGGAV010008254.1:0-12268 GCA_017657295.1 Termitomyces sp. DKA64 | reverse complement strand
AGTAGATGAGGATGTCATCCAGATACACAATAACAAAGATGTTGTTCATGTCATGGAAGATATTGTTCATGAAGTACTGGAAGGTAGCAGGGGAGTTGGTCATACTGAAGGGCATCACAAGATACTCAAAGAGGTTGTAGCAGATGTAGAAGGCAGTCTTCCATTCATGTCCTGGAGTGATCTGGACATTGTTGTAGCTGGACTGGAGGTCTATCTTGGTGTAGACCTTGGCACTGCAGAGGCAGTTAACAAGGTCACCAATCAGGGGGAGGGATACTGGTTCTTTTTGGTGACTTTGTTAAGTCCCTGGTAATCCACACAAAGGCACAGGGAACTGTCCTTCTTCTTGGCAAAAAGGACAGGGGCTCCAGTGGTGGAGATCAAGGGTCAGATGAAGCCCTTCCCAAGCATGTCATTGAGGTAGTTCTTGAGAGCCTGGAGTTTGACTTCCAACATGTTGTAGATCTTGCCAAAGGGGGGGGAAGGTGCCATCTTTGAGGTCAATCATGTGGTTGTAGGATTGGTGTGGGGGAAGTTCCTTCATGCTTCCTTTAGTAAACACATCAGTGAATTCATGATACTCTGGAGGGACTACTTTGCATAATATTTGTTCCTCTGTCTTCAGAGTCTCAGGTGAGATGGTGCCAGCATGGATATGCTCTTCCAGAAGCATTGGGGTGACCCAGAGTTGGAAGGCAGAGATACCATCCTGCAAGATCCATGTGAAAGGAATGGCACTGATGATTTTGATGTTAAGGGCTTCCAGATCAATGGTGTCAGGTGTTGAGGGTTTGGTGGTGGGGTCAGGGGTTGTCAGGGGTTGGGTGGGATAGTTCAGGCCCTTGTACTAGTTGCAGGGAATGTTGGGGGGAAACCATGAGGGTGTCAGGTTCTGCTGACTACAGGGGCTTCCAATAGCAAGCAGGTCCTTACTAGGTGGACTCAAGGTCTGTGGGAGTGGTCCAGGGCAGGGGTGAGAGGTCTGGTTGAACTCCAGAGAGTGCATGGGGGTTCCAGGACTTGGACAAAGTACCAGGGTTGGGGAGAAAAGAGGGATGGGCTCTGGGCTGAGTCTGGGAGTGAGGGTGAGGGTGAGGGGGAAAACCAAGAGACTGAGATGGAGACCAGGAGACTGAGACAAAGGCCAGGAGACTGAGATGAAGAGAAAAAGAAGACTTAGAGTTCCAGGAGATGTTTGAGAGAAAAGAAGTAGATTGGCAGGCAAATATGACAGGCAAGCTTGTATGACATGGTAGTATGACAGAGTTAAGGTAATATCAAGACTACTCTACTGGGACATTGCCTACAGGTTTAAGTAGTGAGGCCTAGGACCAGTTTGGGGAAGTTCAGCCCAATGATGGCGGGAGTGTTGATCAGGTCTGGGGCATGAGGGCTATCATACCCAGGTTGGTGTGGAGGGGGTTGGCCAAGGTGCTGAGCCATCCTGGGGGTGATTGTGTGGGTTGTTTGGGGGTGCAGGAGGTCAGGGGTTGGTGGATGGTCAGGGTTGGTTGGCCAAGCAGATGTATTGGTCAAGGGGATTGGGTGCACAGCAGGCACCAGGATTAATGGGTGGTGTGCTAGGGTGCTGGGAACTGATGGGTGATGGCAGGCCCTTGAGGCTTATGGGTGAGGGTCTGGTGTTTGGGGTTGTTATAGGGCTGCTGGGTCTGGGTGGTGGGCTGTTCCAGGCTTGGGTTGGTGCAGTTTATGACATCACCCCCCCCTCTATGCTGAGTCCCACAAAGCAGGGTGGGTGGCAGTGCGTCTTCTCCATGGGAACCAGAAACAAATTAGAGGCTTGATGCCATCAAGGGGGTCAGTCAGAAAACAAGAGTAGGAGAAAAAATTTGGAGTTCTTCCTTGTCCCCCACTCATGTCACCTCTATCATTGCCTTTATGTTTCCTGACCCCTCCTCCTGCCAGCAAGAACTTGGTGGCTGTGTGGGAGGAGTACAAGCAGTGCTGGACCAAATTCAAGTGGCGCTGGGACCAATGGGCCATCAGTGCCATGGTTCAGTTATATGAGTGGTTCCCAGGTCATTCTGCTATCTTGCTCATCCTGTGCTTAGGATCCCAACCCCCCCCTGTTGCTAGCTCCCATGCCCCTCCCCCCCCCTATGGCAGTGTCATTGCGACCTTCAGCATTGTCCTTGAGGTCTGACTGGTTCATGTTGGGGGTGGGTGAGCTCCAGCTGGTTCCCCCAGGTCAGCATGTCCCCTGGGGAGGGTGATGCCCAAGCAGTTCATGGCAGTGCAGAGGCATGCTCAGGGGCCCCCTAATCACACCTGGTGTGAGGCTTCAGGTCTAGTGCATCACTGAGTTATTCCCCTGTTGTCACCTGACCCCCCCCTTGTGTGTGTTGTGTGTGTGCCAGGACGCAGCATGTGTATTTAAGGAGCCTGTGGCAGGTTCATGCTGGGATTCCTTCATGTGCATGGTATGTTGGACCTGCCACAAGCATTGCATGGTGGCCCAGGCATGGTGGGCTTATGTCATAGGCCAGGAGCAGGGGTGGGACTCAGCATGGGTGTTGAAGTGTCTGGGGGGAGTTCCAGAGCCACATGTTCAGAGGCAGTTGAGGGCAGAGATGCCAGGGTCATTGAGAGGGGTTGGGGAGGGAGGGTCTGGGGCAGGGGCTAGTGGGTTGAGGGCTGGGAAGACATGCCAGCAAGTCATGTCCTGCCTGATGATCCCCACCTCATTGTCCTCATCATCAGAGGGAGAGGGGGAGGCCCCCTGGGTAGACAAGGGTAAGCACCAGGCCCACCCTAGTTTGTCAGAGGGGGAGTCCCCCACAGAGATGTGCAGGTGGGAGTTTCCAGACCCCTTGGGGTCCTGCCACCAAGTGTTTTCCCCATAGTTTGGGCACTCCCTGCCTGCAGGGCCTTCCAGGGTCAGGGGGGGAGGAGAGGGAGGGGGCTGTGCAGGCCCATGCCACCCTGGAGGATGAGGTGGCTGGTCTCCAGGTGAGATTGGAGCAGGGCAATGGGTGGGAGTCTAGGGGTGAGGTGCAGGGGGCAAGTGCTGCGGAGGTCTGGGAGCTGCTAGAGAGGGTTGAGGCCATGCAGATGAGTTTGGTATGCTGGAGGAGTTGGTGGATGGGCAGGGTGGCCACTGCACACGGGGAGGCAATGTGTGAGTGTTGTCCTCTTTTGCCCAGGCTTTCTAATTGGTACTTTCTAGATTGGGCACAGGAGCACCAGCTTCTGCTGGACAGGGGTGCTTTGGCACATGCCCTGGTCCAGCAGGGGCTGTCTCAGGTTGTTGATCCCCTCCTGGCTGAGCTTGCACAGGGTGGGGATCAGTTGGGGCAGTTGTTGGTGGCTCACCACTGTTACAACCCTATTACTTTGGGCATATGGTTGGAGGTGGCTGCAGATGCCAGGGAGCCCTTCCTCTCATACAATGAGAGGGTTGCAGAGGTCCTGGATGCCCTGGAGACCTTGATGGCAGAGGTGGCAATGCCAGGGGTGGCAGGAGTTGGGGAGACATCAGGAGTGGCATGATTGGGGGGAACTTCTTGAGCACAGGGTGGTTTTCTCTTGTTGGGTGTCATCTTGAGTTGGGCTGTCTGTACATAGTGTAAGTCTAGCCTGTAGATAGAATTTTATTTTATTTTATTTTATTTTTATTTTATTTATTTTTTTTTTGCTATAAGCATTCTGGAAGCAAATTGAATCTGGGTAAACATAAGAAATGGGACTTATTGGTGGGAGTTGAATCCCTAATGAATCCAGAGGCAGGGGTTGCACCCACTTGGCCATCTGTAAGGTTGCTAGGCCTGGGGGCCAGGGGATTTGTTTGGGTGGAGCTCATGGAACTTCTAGAGTTTTGTGGGGGCGTCCTTCAGGTTCTTGAGGGGTTCCCAGGTGTTGTCTTCTGGTCCATAGCCTGTCCATCAAACAAGGTAAGGTATCTGTCCTTGGAGCACCTGGGAGTTGAGGATGTGGTCAACCTCATATCAATACTTGTCGTCCATCTCAAGGGGGGTGTTCATTCCAATTGTTGCCTCAGGAAGGAGTCCAGGGTGTGCTTTTCAAGGAGTTGTATGTGGAACATGGGGTGGAGTCCCTTCAGCCTGGGAGGTAGGTCAAGCTTATATGTGTAGGAAGATATCTTCCAGGTAATCTTGAAGAGGCCAAATTGCTTGTGGTCAAGCTTGAAGGAGGGGTGGCACATCCAGAGGTTGTGGTGATCAAGCCATACCAGGGTCCTGGGGGTCCAATCAGGTGTGTCTTCATGCCGGGGGTCAGCATGCTTGGAGTAAGCTTTGTTGGCCACATTGATTTCCTCTTGAAGGAACTCATGGCGGTTCCAGAGGTCCTGGGCAACTTTGTATATGGCATGGGAGGGGATGTCTTGGAAGGAGAGGGTTAGCTGGGGGTGGTACCCTTTGTTGGCAAAAAAGGGGGAGACTCCAGTGGCAGAGTGGGGCATGTTGTTGTAGGTGAATTTAGGAAGGGGCAGTTCAGTGTGCCAGTCATTTTGGAGGTAGTTGATGTAGAGGCAGAGGTACTGCTTCAGGGTTTGGTTAACATGTTTGGTCTGTCTGTCAGTCTCTGGGTAGTAGGCAGTGGAGAGGTTGGTCTTGATGCTAAGGGCCTTGCACAGGGATGTTCAGAATTTTGAGACAAACAGGGGGCCACAATCTGAGACAATGTTGTTGGGGAGTCCATGTTTGGAGAAGAAGTGTTCTAGAAAGAGCCAGGAGAATCCCAGGGCATTGTCGGTGGTGTGGCATGGGATGAAGATCCCTTGCTTTGTGAGGCAGCAGACAATAACAAGGATGGCATCAAATCCTTCAGACTCTGGGAGTTTGACAATGTGGTCCATAAAGATCAAGGACCACAGGCATCATTCAATTGGTAAGGGCTTGAGCAGTCTGTAGGGTCAGTGGCAGGGAACCTCAGCCCAGAGGCAGGCTTCACAGGCTTGGACATACTGGGTGATGTCCTTCTTTAACTCTGGCCAGAAGTAAGTGCAGGAGATGAGCTGGAGCATCTTACATATTCCTAAGTGTCCTTGTAGCTTGTGGTCATGGTGCTATTAGAGGATGTTGAGTCAGATGGTTTTGTTGTCCAGGGCATAGATGCATCCCTTGCAGAGGAGCATTCTGTCATTGAGTGAGAGTGTGAAGGGGGGGTCAGTTGGGGATTGGTTGGTGGGGGTGTTCCAGGGGTTGTGCTGGGTGAAGTATCCATCTGGGGGTGAGTCTCGGATCTGTTTCAGAATGCCTTCCTCATTCATGATCAGTATGGCATTTAGGTGTTTGGGGAGAATCACCATGTGGTGATTGAAGGCATTCTGCTCTGCCTCAAAGGACTTTTTGGGGTATATGTCTGGTCATTAAGTGAGAGCGTCCGGCTTGGCTCTGAGATGTCCCAGTCGATAGTGAATGGTGAAGTCATATTCTGAGAGGATTTCAGACCACCAGGCCTGCCGGCAGCTGAGGAGTTTGGTAGTAGTGAAGTACTGGAGGTTATTGTGATCTGGGTAGACCTGAATTTGATGAGGAGTGCCTTCCAGGTAGGCCCACCACTGTTTGAAGGCCTCTACTATTGTGAGCAGTTCTTTGTTGTAGATGTCATAGTTGAGTTCGGCTGGGATCATTGACCAGGTGTAGTAGGCCACAGGCCAGAGTTCCTGCATGTCTGGGTTCATTTGGAAGAGGATACTGGTGATGGCATAGTTGGAGGCATTGCATTTGAGGATGACCAGGATGGCAGGGTTGTAGTGCCAGAGGACTGGGACTGTGGTGAAGGCTTCCTTGAGTAGGCAGAACATGCTTTGGCACTTACTATCCCAGTCCTAGGGGGAGTCCTTGCAAGTGAGTCAATTGAGGGATTTGATGATGCCAGAGTAGTTGTCGATGAAGTGTCAGTAGAAGTTGGCAAACCCAAGGAATGACTGGACCTCCTTGATGTTCTTTGGGGGGGGCAGTCAAGGACTGCTTAGACCTTTGAAGGGTCCATACAGACTCTGTCTGGGGTAATGATCACTCCCAAATACTCAACCTCAGTGGTGTGGAATGAGCATTTCTCCAGTTTGGCATGCAGGTTGTGGTTCTGGAGTCACTCAAGGACCTGCCAGACATGGTCCCAGTGGTTGTCGAGGGAGTCAGAGTAGACCAGGATGTTGTCCAGGTAGACAATGATGAAGATGTCATTCATATCATGGAAAATGTTGTTCATAAAGTACTGGAAAGTTGCAGGAGAGTTTGTCATACCAAAAGGCATCACCAAGTATTTGAAGAGGCCTTAGTGGGTGCAAAAGGTGGTTTTCCATTCATGTTCCAGGGCAATTCAAATGTTGTTGTACCTGAACCAGAGGTCAATTTTGGAGTAGACCTTTGCCTTCTAGAGGCAGTCAACAAGGTCTCTGATGAGGGGGAGGGGGTTTTGATGAAGAGCATGGGTGCTCCAGTGGCAGAGATTGAGGCATGGATGAATCCTTTCCCTAGCATGTTGTCATGGTAGTCTTTGAGTGCCTGAAGCTCCATCTCAGACATGTTGTAGACCTTGCCAAGGGGGGGGCTCATGCCATCTTTGAGGTCAATTTTATGGTTGTAAGGTTAATGCAGGGAGAGGTCCTTAGCACTTCCCTCAGAGAAGACATCAGTGAACTCATGGTATTTGGGGGAAACCACCTCTCTGAGAATGTCTTCTTCTGTTCAGGCCCCAGTGCCTGCATCTCCAGCCTGGAGGTGCTCCTGGGGCAGTGTTGGGGATATCTGAAGCTGGAAGGCAGGAGTGCCATCCTGCAGGAGGCAAGTGAAGGAGGTGGCTCCAATGATTTTGATGTCTGGATGCAGGGTTGTTTTGGGGGGTTGAGTGGGTCCAAGGGGGTTGACTTGTGGGGTTTGGGTGCTTCTGGAGGGGTAGTTGGGGTCTTTGTAGTGGTTTTAGAGGATGTTTGGGGGAAACTGGGGGGGTGGCTGAGGGGCAAGTTGAGGTGTTTGGGGGGTCCTGGGGTTTGGGGGTAGAGGTGGACAGTGGTGAGGTTGGCCCCAGGGTTAGGGAAGGTCATGGTGAGGTTTTCCCAATCAATATCAGGGTTAATCTTGCAGAGCCAGGGAAGACTCAAGATAATGGGGGTAGCTTTGGGGAGTTGGGTGACCAGAAGGTTGGCTGGGAACCATAGGTCATTGTCAAGGATGAAGATAGTGGAGTGATTCTTGGTGATGAGGCTGGAGGTTGCCTTGTTGCCATTGAAAAGCCAGAGTTTGAGGGGCTTGGGCAGCTCAGAGTGGAAGAGGTTTAGTCTGTCACTGATGAACATTCTAGTGGCTCCACTGTTGATGAGGGCTGGGAGGGGGTTGGTGGCATCACTAAGCCTGATGTGGATTATGAAGGATTGGAGGGACCAGGATTGGAGGTTGAGAGGTTCTTCTAGGGGGCTTGGGGTATCCTCCAGGCCACTTGCCAGGGCTTTGAGGGGTTCCTGGTTGTGGTTGAGGCAGAGGGTGAGGTTCTTCCAGTCAATTCAGGGTTGGTGGCCCATAGCCAGGGGAGCCCAAGGATGAGTGGGGCTGTGGCATGCAGCTTGGTAATCAGGAGTTAGATGGTTTGTTGGGTGCTAGAGGGGAAGGTGACTGGCATTTGTATGAAGTGGGTGATGTTTCCTGCTGAGGAGGTGCTCCCATCAAAGAGTCAGAGGTGTATAGGGATGGGGAGTTTTTGTGAGGGTTGGGGGGCAAGCATTGCCAGGGTTTTGTTGATGAAGTTGTCAGTGGCACCACTGTCCACAAGGGTATTTATGGTCTCTGGAGAGGAGGCCAGAATGATCCAGAGGAGCAGGGCCCAGGAAGGTTGGGTGGGGTTTGCAAGGGTGTCTAAAGTAGTGTTAGCCATGGCGCAGATGTATGAGACCAGGGTGGGGAAGACATTGGAGTTGGTGCTGTGATTCAGAGTGTCTTCAGGTTCTAAATTGTGGGGTTGTTTTCCATGAATTTGAAGTTACATTCTTCACTGTCAAGGGTCCATATGGCTTGTCCCATGGTTTGGTGTTTTGGGCAGCTGCTGATGAAGTGGCCTAATTCCCTGCAGAGAAAACAGGTGCCTTTCTGGCACTGTTGCTCCTAGACCTCCTCAGAGATGTCAATCCAGGGATGGTTGGGGTTCTGGACCTGGTTGGCCCAAAGGGCCTCCTCCCCATCTTCTTCATTGGGGTCATTGTCAGGTGGTTCAGGAGCATCTGGATCCCCAGGGAGGGGGTCTGGGGTGCTGTCAAGGTTGGCAGCATTGAGGGCTGCCTGGGGGTGTGGCCCAGAGTTATGAGGTGGGCCTGGGGGTCCCTGGGCAGGGGTGGGGCATGGGTTGGGGCTTGTAGGTGGAGGATTCCCCTGGGCATGGGTGGCCAGGTTCCTGGGGGTGCCGTTCTTCCAGGGGTTTCCTCCTGAGGGGTTCCATTGGAGTCACAGGTTGGCATACTCATGGTGGTCCTCCCAATAGGGGAGTGGCATCATAGTAATAGTAGTAATGGTTTCCTCCCTGTTAAGGGGGGAATGTGTCCATGATAGCTCCTCATCCTTCTGAAGGCCTGTCTGGAGGTCCTCTGCCCAGGGGTTGTCCATTCCCTCCTGAGGGTTGTCCATTCCCTCCCAGGAGTGGGCTAGGAGACCATTGGGGGGGCTCCCCATACAGGGGTAGGGGGAGGCTCTGGATCTGAGGGGCCCTGGGGGAGGCGGTCATCCTGGTGGTGGTGAGGGTTAAGGGGGGGCTTGGCTGGAGGTGGTACAGGGTGGTATGGGCTCAAAGGGGGACCAGACAGGTCCTGGCCCAAACTGAGGTCGAGAGGGGGCATGCAAGTGAGGAGGTGCCTCCCAGCCCCAAGGGGGTCTGGGGTCCATATGGGGGGGAGGTCATGGGGTTCTTTGGTCACTAGAGGGGGGTTTTCTGGGAGTCTAGGAGGGAGTTCCTGGTCCTGGGGTTTGTCAATGTAGGCAAGGATATCATCTGAAGAGTCATCATCCTCAGCAGTGGGGTTGGGTCCTGCAGGGGGGTCTCCTCCTGCTACATGCCCCCAGGTGTTGAAGGCATTGGGCACCAAGTAGGCCCAGGGATGGGTAGAGAGGCTGATGGTGTGGGTGGCAGGTTGGTTGAAGAGGCCTCCAGTTGGGTTCAAAGATCACAGGGTGGTGGAGGCAGCATTGAGTTCCTCTTGCCTGCACTGGTCTGGGGGAGAGTGGTTTCCCTGAGTTCCTGTTCAGGGTTCATCCTGCTGGATGTGGAAGGACTGGGCCAGATCCAGGGGGTCTTTGAAGTGTTGGGGGTTTGGGCTCATGTGGATTTTGTTGACAAGGGACTGGAGCTTGCTACAGCTTGCTGGGTCCACTTGCAGAGTTCTTTTGATGTTGGGGGGAAGAGTTCTCCTATGTTATTATTCATTGAATCAGAGGAGTCAGTGGGCCCACTCCTTGGGGGTGCCATTGAGGTCGTCCCAGCTCAGGGTTACCAGGAGGGCATGTGTCTGCCAGGAAAATTCTTCAGGGGAGATGTGAAACATGTGAAGGACTTCATCTCATTGTCAGAGGTAGTCCTCAGCTTGTTGTTCCAGGGGTGAGGACAGGGGTTGGGGTGGTGGTCTGGCCACAGGGCAGGGTCGATTGGAGTAGGCAGGGCTGGGGGTTTCTGAGATCAAGGGGGGGTACTGGGGTTGGGTTGGGTAGGGCCAGGGTGTGAAGGGTCCTCTACTGGCATGGGGGAGAGGGGGTCCCCAGGGAGTCTCCAGGAGTCTGCCAGGGATAATTCTGTAGGAGTTAGCTGTGGCTGGGGTGTTGGCATACATTTGCCAGTCTGGAGGAGGTAGCCCCTGGCTGATAGAAGGCCCATAGAGGGCTCCATGGGGGTCAGGGGCCCAGAAGTGGGGTGCAGGGTAGGCCTCTGGGAGTGGGGGTGGATACAAGGGTTGGGGGGTGCTGTGGTTGTAGTTTTCAGGTAGGGGGTGGCCATAGGCATTGGTTTGGTAGCTGGCTGTGTAGTAGTTTTGGTTGTAGGCAGACATCAAGAATGGGGTAAGGGAGAGTCTTGATATTATGTCAGGTTCCACTGACTACAGGGGCTTCCAATGGCAAGCAGGTCCTTACTAGGTGGACTCAAGGTCTGTGGGAGTGGTCCAGGGCAGGGGTGAGAGGTCTGGTTGAACTCCAGAGAGTGCATGGGGGTTCCAGGACTTGGACAAAGTACCAGGGTTGGGAAGAAAAGAGGGATGGGCTCTGGGCTGAGTCTGGGAGTGAGGGTGAGGGTGAGGGGGAAAACTGAGAGACTGAGACAAAGACTGGGAGACTGAGACAAAGGCTGGGAAACTGAGACAAAGGCTGGGAGACTGAGACAAAGAAAAAAAGAAGACTTAGAGTTCTGGGAGATGTTTGAGAGAAAAGAAGTAGATTGGCAGGCAAATACAACAAGCAAGCTTGTACAACATGATAGTATGACAGAGTTAAGGTAATATCAAGACTACTCTACTGGGACATTGCCTACAGGTTTAAGTAGTGAGGCCTGGGACCAGTTTGGGGAAGTTCAGCCTAGTGATGGTGGGAGTGTTGATCAGGTCCAGGGCATGAGGGCTATCATACCTGGGTTGGTGTGGAGGGGGTTGGCCAAGGTGCTGAGCTGTCCTGGGGGTGATTGTGCAGGTTGTTTGGGGGTGCAGGAGGTCAGGGGTTGGTGGATGGTTGGGGTTGGTCAGCCAAGCAGATGTATTGGTTGAGGGGGTTGGGTGTGCAGCAGGTGCTGGGATTGATGGGTGGCATGCTGGGGTGCTAGGAACTGATGGGTGATGGCAGGCCCTTGAGGCCTGCAGGTGAGGGTCCAGTGTTTGGGGTTGTTATGGGGCTGCTGGGTCTGGGTGGTGGGCTGTCCTGGGCTTGGGTTGGTGCAGTTCATGATAAGCAGAACCTGACACAATATCAAGACTCTCCCCTTACTCCATTCCCAATGTCTAATTACAATCCTGCATACCTGCCTGCTGGCTATCTGACCAACTATTACAGTAAGCCAGTACCTGACCCTTACTACCCTCCATTCTACCCAATGCCTGACTGCTACATCACCCCCACCCCCTGGTACTGGGCCCTGGATCTGAACCCAACCCCCTACAGCCCATTCATCAGTCAGGGCCCACCCCCAGACTAGCACCACCCCTTATTGTACCCTGCTGAAGGGATCTACCCCCACCTGCAGCCTGACACCCCTTTGGCCCCTTGGGCACCTACAGCCCCAGTACCCTTGGCCTTTTCCCCCAGACTCTACTATGCCTATCCTGTTCCTGCTGCAGCCCTAGCCCCTCCAGAACAATTTGATGGCTACTTCCCCCCTTGGCCTCAACCCTCTGCTGCTCCCCCCATCCAAGCCCCACCCTCTCCTAGACAGCAGCAGGTCAAAGCCTACATCCAACAGCATGACAAGGTCCTCTGCTCTCTCTGCCTAGCTCCCACCAAATTTGCCAAACAAGCAAGGGCACTCCTCATCAGCCTTGGACATCAAAACATCTCTGAGACACCAGAGACATGGGTGAATTGTCTCCTGGACTTCTACAAGTGCTACCAGCAGGGCAGCCTCCCCAAGAACATCAGGAATACCCTTGAAATTGATGCTGGCCTCTGGGAGGAACTCCATGCCCTGGTTGATGAGATCTATACCAGCCCAAACCCCTGCTGTTTTGAAGACCCCTTGGATCCTGCCCACTCCTTCCATGTGCAACAAGAAGAAACCACCAGGGCCCAAGCCAAAGCCCTGGCTCCCATTCCTTGCCAGCAGGAGGAGCTCAATGCCACATCCAACATCCTGAGGTCTCTCAACTACATCAGAGGATTATTGGACCAGCCCACCACTCACACCCTGGCCCTCTCCACTTGCCCCTGGGCCAACTCTGTCCTCAGCACCTTCCTCACTTGGAACCAGCCTACCAAGCCTGAGCACCCCACTTAGAAACTCCCTCAACCCCTTTCCCTCAATGACAGCCTTGCTTCCACCCACACCCTCTCCTACATTAACAAGCTGGAGATCCCTGGCAGGGAACCTGCCCCTCAAGAAGAAGTCCCTGAGCTCCCCAGGACTGCCCCCCATGTCAACCTCTGCCCCTCCCAGGGATATGCCCCACCTCTCCACAACAACCCCCCTCCCCCCCTCCAACAGCCTCTCAGCCCTGAAGCACCCAGAGCAGCTCTTTCCCCTGCACCACCCTGACCCCCACCCATTCCCCTGCCTAACTGCCTTGCTGATGCCAACAACTTTGGGCCACTGACCCCCAGAGGACCCCCTCCTC
>JAGGAV010008253.1:0-12285 GCA_017657295.1 Termitomyces sp. DKA64 | reverse complement strand
AACAAGTCTAAGGAGCTCCCTGGCCAGGTGTGATGCTTCAGAAAAACTTCTAACCCTAACCCAAAGGTGCAAACTCCGGAATGTGCCACAACTCTATAGATTGTATAAAAAATAGAAATCCAGTGTAAATGGCCTCAATTTCTGAACTCACAGCATGTGACCATGTGAAAATATAACCAAAAGATAGCCCTGGGTTGAGGGTATTTGTTGCCAGATAATGGGAGGGTGGCAATGAAAGACAGGCTTGGAACAAAGGAAACAAACTAGGGGGTCCAGTATTGGCAGTCCCCTGACACTGGATTGACATTCCAATGAAGAGGACAGAAGCAATGACATAAGGAGGGTGCATGCATTTTAGGTGGTGAGCAGGGCCATTTCATCAACAATTGCTCTAAATGCCAGGTCAGGGGATATACCATATGGACCATTGATGGGAAAGACTGCCACTACCAGTTTATGGAAAATGACCCAGCAGTTTAGATTCTGAAGATGCACTGAATTGTAGATCAGACCTTGACATCTTCTCTGCCCCAGCTACCTTCCTCTGTGCAACAGCAATCTCCTCAGACACCCTCTTGGCACACCTCCCCTCACACTCCACCCACAATCTCTTCCTCTGCACCACTCTTCCTTCTCCCCCAACTCTGTTTCCACCCTGATTGACAGTGGCATGACTTGACAACTTCATTGATGAGTCCTTGGCAATGCTTGCTTCACAACCCCCCCAGTGACTTCCCCTTCCAATCTCCTTGAAACTTTTTAATGGTAGCCCTACTTCTGCTGGTGACATCACCCACTGCATGGAAACAATGATAACTTTTGCCAACAGACAACAACAAAACCTCTGGCTGTTAGTCACAAAGCTGCATACCTCTGCACCCCTCATTCTTGGCTTCCTGTGGCTCTGTACAAAATCTCTGCATTGACTGGCCAAGTCTCACCCTCTGCCTCAACTGGAGTAGTTTGCCCAACCTAGGACTCATCCCCTTCAATGTTTCACCCCAATGTCTTGGAAGCTGCCACCAACATCTTCCAAACCCCCCTGCAACTCCACTCAAAGTCTGCATGATTGTTCATCATAAATGCCCACCTCACTGGCTCCCCCACTGTTCTCCTCACCCTCATCAATAGTGGAGCCTCCAGCACCTTTGTCAGTAACCAACTCTGCCATCCTTCCCACCCTTGTCAATAGTGAAGCCTCTGGTATAGTCAGTAACCTGCTCAATCCTCCCCATAAAACCCTCAACATGCTTACAGCTATTTGATGGAAGCCTGGCCTCCACTGGAATCACCCAATTCCATCCTAGCTTCCTCACCCTTGACAACAACTTGCAATTCCTGGTACAACTCCTTGTTATGCAACTCCCAGAGGCAATCCCAATTGTGCTTGGACTATCCTGGTTTCATGATGTCAATCCCAACATCAGTTGGAAGGACCTCACCATGCAGTTCTCTGGCCCCAAAGCATGCCTGGCAGCCACCATTCCCCTTCACCCCTACTTCCCCTGCAATCTCAACAACTCTGTTCCCACTCCCAGCAACACCAGAGCCACCAGCACCCCCACCATGCCTATGGACAACCAAGAAGAAGAGGAAGAGACACTCCTGCCCCAAAACCCCCTAGGCACACCCTGAAGGCTTCCCTCCAACATCCCCCAAAACCAGTACAAAGGTCTGAGCTACCCACCTGACACTGCCAGGCAACTCTAAACCCTGCTGCCACACATCCAACACCCAGCCCCATCAACCCAGAAGCCCTTGACATCAAAATCATTCACACCATCCCCTTTACATGGATCCTACAAGACAGCACCCCTGCTTACCAACTCCAAATCACCCCAGCACTTCCAGAAGAACACCTCCATGCCAGCACCACCTCATCAGAACCCCCAAAAACAGAGGAGAAGATCTTATGCAAAGTAGTTCCTCCAGAGTATCATGAATTTGCTGACATATTCTCTGAAGGAAGCACAAAGGAACCCCCTCTGCACCAATCATACAATCACAAGATTGATCTTAAAGAAGGCACCTCCCTCCCTTTCAGCAAGATCTACAACATGTCAGAAGTTGAACTCTGGGCCCTCAAAGATTACCTCAATGACATGATTGGAAAGGGCTTCATCCACCCATTGATCTCTGCCACCAAAGCTCCAGTCCTATTCATCAAGAAGGATGGCTCCCTCCATCTTTGTGCTGATGACCAGAGACTCAATAAAGTCACCAAAAAGAACCAATATCCTCTCTCCCTGATTGGTGACCTGGTTGACTGCCTCTGCAGTGCAAAGATTTACCCCAAGATAGACCTCCAGTCTGGCTATAACAATGTCCAGATTGCTCTGGGACATGAATGGAAAACTGCCTTCTGCACCTGCTACAGCCTCTTCAAGTATCTTGTCATGCCCTTTGGTATGACCAACTCCCCTGCCACCTTTCAATACTTCATGAACAACATCTTCCATGACATGAACAATGTCTTCATCATCATGTACCTGGATGACATCCTCATCTATTTGAACTCTCTGGAGGAACACTGGGATCATGTCCACTGCATCCTAGAATGACTTTGGGAGTACCACCTCCATGCCAAGCCAGAGAAATGCTCCTTCCACACCATCAAAGTCAAATATCTCAGGGTTATTGTCACTCTGGACAGCATACATATGGACCCAGCAAAGGTCAAGGCAATTCTTAGCTGGCCCCTGCCCCAAAACATTAAAGAGGTACAGTCCTTTTTGGGTTTTGCCAACTTTTACTGCTGGTCCATCAACTACTCTGGCATCACAAAACCCCTCAACTAACTCACCTAGAAGGACACCCCCTGGGACTGGGACAGCAAATGCCAAAGCATGTTTTCCCTTCTCAAGAAAGCCTTCACCTCCACCCCCATCCTCTGCCACTTTGACCCCACCCTTCCCATCCTACTCAAATGTGACAACTCTGACTACACCATTGTTAGAGCACTCTTTCAGATGGGCTCTGACAGCAAGGACCTCTGCCTCATTGCCTTCCACACCTGCTTGATGATCCCTGCAGAGCTCAACTACAATATCTATGACAAGGAACTCCTCACCATCATCAAACCCTTCTGGCAATGGAGGGCCTGCCTTGAGGGAATGCTGCATTGCATCCAGGTCTACTCCAACTACAACAATCTCCAGTACTTCATGACCACCAAGTAACTCAGCTGACAACAAGCCTGCTGGTCTGAGACCCTCTCTGAATATGACTTCACCATCTACTACTGCCTGAGGCAACTTGGAGCAAAATCCAATGCCCTTACCTGGAGACCAGATATGTACTCCAAGAAGTCCTTTGAGGCAGAGCACAATGCATTCAACCACCCATGGTAATCCTTCCAAACATTTTCATGTTGTGCTAATTATAAATGAAGAAGGAATCCTCCACCAAATCCAAAACACTCCCCTGGATGTCTTCTTTGCTCAGCATGACCCCTTGAACAACCCCACTGACACCTTGACACCAAATACATCCTTCACTTTGTCTCTGGACCACTGTCTCCTACTGCCAAATCTATGCCTTGGATCACAAGTCCATCTGCTTTAACATCCTCTGGCAACACCACAACCATAAGCTCCAGGGACACCTGGGAATGCATAAGACTCTCCAACTCATCTCCTGGACTTACCTTTGGCCAAGAATGAAGAAGGATATCACCTGGTATGTGTGGGCTTGTAAACCATGCCTCCAAGCCAAAGTCTCCTGTCATTGCTCCTACAGCCTGCTGAAACCTCTCCCCATTGGCCACTGCCTCTGGTCCTCAGTCTCAATGGACCACACCATCAAACTTCCTGAGTCAGATGGATTCAATGCCATCCTCATAGTTGTCTGCTGCCTCACCAAGCAAGCCTTCTTTATCCTCTGCTGCACCACCAACAATGCACTGGAGTTTGTCAAACTCTTCCTTGAGCATGTTTTCTTCAAACATGGACTCCTAGATGACATTGTCTCTGATTGCAGCCCCCTTTTTGTCCTCCAGTGTTGGTAATTGCTTTGCAAGGCACTGGAAATCCAAACCAACCTCTCCACTGCCTATCACCTGGAGACCAACAGACAAACAAAATGAGTAAACCAGACCTTAGAGCAGTATCTCTGCCTCTATGTTAATTATTTACAAAACAATTAGTGTATGAAACTGCCCCTTGCCAAGTTTACTTACAACAACACTCCCCACTCTGCCACAGGAGTCTCTCCTTTTTATGCTAACAAGGGATACAATCCCCAACTTACCCTTTCACTCAAAGATGTCCTCTCCCACATTGCCCATGAAGTCACTGAAGAGCTCTAGTCTCTTCACCAGTTTCTTTGGGACAAAATTGACACTGCCAACCAGGCCTATTCCAAGCATGCCAATACCTGACATGAGGCAACTCCTGACTGGACTCCTGGTATCCTTGTCTGGCTCAACCAATGAAACCTCAAAATCCAGAGACCCTCAGTCAAGCTCAACTACAAACAGCTCAGCCCCTTCAAGATTCTCCAGAAAGTCTTGACTCACACCTACAAGCTCAAACTACCCTTGGGATTGAAAGGCCTCCACCCCATCTTCCACATCTGCCTCCTTAAGAAGTATGCTCCAGATTTCTTCCCTGGACAATGCCCAAGCTGACTGCTGCCTGTCAAAGTCAAAGTCAAATACTACTACAAGGTTGACCACATCCTTGACTTCTGCCTCATCCATGGCCAACTCCATTACCTGGTCTGTTGGAAGGGCTATGGACTTAAGGACAACACTTGAGAGCCCCAGAAAAACTTCTCCAGTGCCCCTGCCAAGCTGTGGGACTTCCACCAATGGCATCCTACCAAGCCCTGGAACCCTGGAGACTAATGTGTATAGATGGCAGCAGTGGGCATAGCCCCTACCTCTGGATTCATTAGGGATTCAACTCCCACCAATAACTCCCTACATGTTTTGTTTCTCCTTCCTTATACAATCTAAAAAGACACCCTTAAAGCTTACATGATGTGGTGTCAGGGGGCCTACTAATAAATAAGCAGGGTGCCAGGAGCCTTGACTGGAGACTGAGAGTCCCTGTATTTCCCAGTAGGGCAGCTGGAAGGAAGTCAGAAGGGGCTGATGGTACTTTCACAAGGGCTTGATGCTTAAAGGAAGGGCACTGTCATGACCCACAGCATCATGATACTGGATACTGCTTAAATAGTGCCTGCAACATGTCAAGCTAGGCTTGACATTGTGGCCTTTTGGTCTAGTTAGTTGATCACTTTTATTGTGGGAGTTGTGGTCATCACACTCCTCATGCCTCAGCAACACCTCTCCAACATCTACAGTCACCTCCCACCAGGATGCTGGGTCCACAGAATCCTGCCACTTGTGGCCTGCTAGCAGCCTCCCCATCTGCCCCATCCCTTGCTCCAGCTCCAGAGGTAGATCTCCTAGCATCCTGCTCACTCCATTATGGATTGATGCAAAATGCTGCTGAAGCTCCATCCAGGAGGATTTGGTGCTTGCAAACCCAGCCTAAGGGAGGAGTTTTTAAGGTCAGTAACAGAAGGGATTGGAACAAAAAACACTCATACAGGATCCCTTCTTGCCTCAAGGAACACTCATGTAGGATTCTGCCTTGCTCTGTGGCCACTTCATTTGCCAACCACTCTTTGTGCTGCCTCTCTGCCTCTGACTCCACCTGGGCCACTCAGATCTCCTGCCTTACCCATTGCTCCACCACCCTCTTCCCCTGGCCCTGCCTCTAGCTGCTCCAGATACTCCTGGAGCCTCTAAGCCTCTAAAACCCTCACACTGGCCTGGCTCATCATGGACTTGTGGTCCCACTTTGCCACCTCCTGATCCCACTGCACTGCCTCCTGCTCCTCCCTTGCCCCCTGGAGTTCCTCCTCTTGCACCACCAGCTGCTCCTCCAACTCAGCCACCCACTAACATAGGATAGAATCTCCAATTATTGGTACTGGACTGGGAGTTCCTTGGAGCTGCCCCACTAGCACCCCCAACTCTGGGGAATATATATGTGGGCCTGGAGGGCCAGCTGTTGCCACCTCTTCCCAGGGCCTTTTACTTGGCACAGCCTCAGGTGGTGGAGACACCCTCTACTTACCCTTGTCCTGCATAGTAGGGGCCTCCTCCCTATGTCCACCTCATGGTGGCACTACCTTTTCCCAGGGCCACCCAACCTCCTTCCTGCTCTCTGGACCAGAATGCCCCATCTGTGACAATCCCTTGCCCCAGCCCAATACCCTCCTCCTCCACCCCTTGTCCAGTCACTATAAGGGCAACCTCCAGGAGCAATGGCTAAATTACATGGCTAGCAGAGGGGAATCCAAAGAGAACAAGTCTAAGGATTCCCACTGCTTGGTGCAGTGCATCAGTGGGCAGTGGAGGCATGGAAAAAACTGTACAGATGACTAGAGCTAACCCTAACCTCAGGAAAGTGCTTAACAAGGGATTATGGCAAGTTCTGGGAGTTTCTGGAAAAGAAGAATGACCCTTAGAGATCTCCAAGGATTTGGAGAGCACCCCAGAAGTATTGAATGAGCCTCAGGGAAGGGGAGTGAGTTGAGGAGAGTTGGCATAGGTTGGGGGCAGAGGTCAGAAATTGAAGTCCCCTGACAGTCACTCCACCACCCAGTCTGCTTCCCACTCTTGCTCTGCAGCAATACAGGTTGCATGCCAGTCCCACAAGATGAAGCACTTCTTGTGCCTTGCATGGCATGGAAGGAAAACTGTCAATCCCAATGGGACCCCAACACTGGGGCCTTGAACTCACATTGTTCACTGTGCTGGGCACAAGGAGTGCATTAGACAATAGATCAGCAGGGTAGAGACTCAGATATTCCCAGTGACCTACTGGGGCCTCTGCCTGGCACCATTCCAGGGTGGGGAGACTTCAAACCCACCCAACTGCCTCTGCAAATTGCTCTGGATAATCTCCAATTGAACCACCTGCTGGGCCTCTGAGATGACTTGCACCATTCCAGGGCTCAATGTTGACTGAGTTGGGTGAACTGGGGGCACCAGGGCTGGTGGAGTGGATGGTCCTAATAAACTGGGGATGCTGGGGCTGGTGGGTCAGATGGTTCCAACAAACCAGCTTGGGAGGGGCCTGCAGAAGGACTCATCACTGTCATAGACAGCGCTGCTAGAACTAATCAGTGTTGCCCTAGCACCAGGACCTTTGCACTTACAACAGCAGTACATCAGATCCACCTTCCTCTGGTCCTGGCACTGATCAAACTCTTTTCTATTAGGACCCATATCATTGCCTCCTTACCTTCACTATCATCCAACCTCAGATTCTACACAGTCCCTTTCTGGATCTCAGCCACACTCCCAGATCTCAGCCACAGTCCTGTTTCAGCCACATCCAGGTTTTAGCCACCTCTAGGACTGCTTTTTCTATTCCAGATCATTCCCACAGGCCCAGATCACTTTCACAGGTTCCAAATCACTTCCACAGGTTCCAGATCATTTCCACCTAACCCAGATCACTTCCACCTATCCCAGATTGCTTCCAGAATTGCTTCCCTTGTTCCAGATCACTTTCTCATGACTTCCTGCTGTGACTTAGATCACTTCCACCTGACTTAGACCACTTCCACCTGACTGAGACCACTTCCAGCTTCCCCTTTTGGTAGTGTCCTACAGCTACATATCCCCTGGTCTGTAGCTACAGTCTAGTCTTGAGATTACCCATTGTGTCTGCTTTTCACTTGTGTTCATCCTCCTGTCTCTTTTTCTTCAATCTATCAGTTTTTAGGTTTATGTTTCTTAGTTCTTTTATTTTTCAACTCAACCACATACTTGTTTGCTATCAAGTCTGCCCAGGTGTTTCTTTTGCTCTGTAGGAGCCTCCCTAGGGTCAAGGGATCCTGACATTCCTGACAGCACTTGTAGTCAGCCCAGACCTTAACATGGTTCTTGTTAGAAGGGGGAGGGGTCAGGGATATGGAAGGTGCAGGAAATGAGGGAGGCAAAGACTCTAGGTGGTAGCTATAGAATGTGGGGACATGTGCTGGTCCCTTTTATTTCTCTTAAGAGGGGCTTCTTGATGAGAATCCATCATGCTTTGCCTTCAATTCCTGCATTGCCACCACTTGCCAGACTTCTCCATGTCTTGAAGGGTTTTGACACTGAGGGGGGGGAGTGATGTCACAACCCATTCCTGGACCCCTGCTTATTCAAACAACCTCTGGACCTTGCTCAGCCAAGCCCAGCAAGCCCTGGAGTACACTCCATCCTCTCAGGAACCTCTACAACCCTTCCACCTTTAGCACCTGCTCTGGCAAACCCTGACACTTCTCCAGCAACCCCCAACACTTTCCTTGGTAGGCTCTACAATTCCCCTGACCTCCTCCAAGTGTGCAAATAACTCCAATACTTCCTCCACCATCCCCAGTATGCATCATGAGTATGCATCAGATGCTGCCAACACCTGCATGACTAGTCTCAGGATGCCCCCTACACCCAGATGATCATAACCAAGACCTGCCTAACCCATGTGGTCCCAGCCCTAGACCTGCAGTCCCAGAGGAGCTCTCTCTGTTGTATATTTAAGCCCTAGAGTAGTATCAGTTATGATAGTCTTGATATTACCTACTTACCAGCCTTGTTTTGTGTCCCTAGTCTCTTCTGTCTTGTTGTTCTGTCTTTTATCAGTCTTATCTCATCTATTTCTTTTCTTGTCTCATCTTGTCTAAGTCTCTTGTCTTGTCTTTTTCCAAATCTCTCATCTTGTCTTGACCCTTTCTGCTATGCCCAACTCCATTTCTCTTGTCTCTGACCTCTGTTTCCATTACTGCATTTCTGAATCTATCCCCATATTTCTGCCTACCTGCTTGGATCTAGTTCCAAGCCACCTGAAGACAACCCTGGTTCCTTAATAGCTTTCTTCAGAGCTCTGTACTGTGCTCACTAACACTTATCCATTGCTCACACCCCTCCATATACTTTGCTGGAGTACCTCAGACTCACCCAGACCACTTTCCTCACTCCATAGCCTCAGTTTCCTTTGTCTGGAGCTTGCCAAAGCACAGGATTATACATATAGATGTTGTGTCCACCTAGTAAGAACTTGCCCAGTACAGCTGAGCCCCTGTAGTCAGTGGAACCTGACAAGTGGACAGTCTGAAGTTGCTATTAGTGTTAAGAGGTCAATTTGGCAGGGAGATCAGGGGGATGGGGGGTCAGGGCAGCACAGGGGAGAAAGCAGGTTTGGGTGCTCTGGGGCCTATGGGTTGACATAGGGGAGCTGAGGTGCTGGCACAGGGCAGCAGTGTGTATTCATGGAGGAGACACAGGTTGATATGAAGGGGTTGATCCTGGGGGAGTTCTGGGGCTCTGTCCTAAGGGGCAGGTTCCTTGCCAGGAGTCCCCAGCTCATTGATGTAAGAGAGAGTATTGGTGGAGGCAAGGTCATTGTTAGTAGGAAGGGGTTGGTGGGTCCTTGGGTGCATGGCTCAGGCTTGGTGGATTGGTCCCAAGTGCAGAAAGTGCTAGGAACAGAGTATGCCCAGGGGCACACCAAAAGGCCAATGGTATGAGCAGCAGGTTGATTGAAGAGTTCTTCCATAGGGTTGAGAGACCTCAAGATGTTGGAGGCTGCATTCAGCCCTTCCTGCTAGCAAGGGATGGGGGCTGGAGCTTCCAGATGTGCTCTGGTCAGTTTTTTTCACTATACATGGGAGGAGTGGGCAGGATCCAATGGGTTCTTGAATTGGCAGGGGTTTGGACCAGTGTGGATCTCTTTGGTGAGTATGTCCCAGAGGTTGGCATCTACCCTGAGAGTGCCCTTGATGTTCTCAGAGAGGAAACTCTGCTAGTAGCACTTGCAGAAATTCAGGAGACAATCTGCCCATGTCTCCAGAGTCCTGGAGATGTCATGATGTCCCAGGCTGACAAGGAGAGCTTGAGTGCATTTGGCAAATTCCACAGAGGAGATGTGGAGGGAGCAGAGGATTTTACTATGCTGCTGGACATAGGCTTTGACCCATTGCTGTCTAAAGGATGGTGGGTTTTGTACTTAGGGTATAGTGGAGGGTCAAAGTCAAGGGGAAAAGCAGCTGTCAGGTTGTTCTGGGAGAACTGGGGCTGCAGTGGGGACTGAGTAGGCATAGTATGGTCTTGAGGCAAGGAAGGCTTAATTAACTGGGGCTCTAGATGCTCACCCGGCCATAGGAGTCTCAGGCAGTCTTCCCAGCAGCATGTAGGAGTAGGTCCCCTCAATGGGATACAACAAGGGGCATTGCCAGTCTGGGGGAGGTTGCAGACTGATGGAGGGGCCATAAGGTATCTGGTTCTGATCCAGAACCCAGTATTAGGGAGCTAGTGCAGCATAGCAATCAGCAGGCATTGTCAAATAAAATGGGGCATAATAAGTCTTGGGTACTAGCCTACCATAGATGTTGGTTAGGTAGCCAGTGGGTGAGTATGCAGGATTATATGAAGACATTGAGAATGGGATAAGGGGTAGTCTTGAAATTATGTCAGGTTCTGCTGACCATGGGGGCTCAGATCTGCTGGGCAAGTCTTTACTAGGCAGACAAGATGTCTACATGTATAATCCATGCTCTGGTGGGCTCTGGGATGGGGTCTGGGAAGCTGTCCAAGTTCAGGGAACTCTGGTGGGGTGCAGGGGGTAGCACAAGCAGGGGGCAAGTGATGGGTGTAAGGAATGGAGTTCTGGGGATGGCTATCAAGAAGGGAGGGTGTCTGGGTCATGCAGGCAAGAGAGCAGGACTGGGGGTCAAGGGAGGATCAGGTACGGAGTGATTGGACCTTGTTAATAACTTGGAACAGGGTCTGAGCAAGTTGTAAGGAAAGGTACTAAAACACAGAAATAGAAATGGAGGCTCAAGATGAAAAGGAATAGAGTTGAGACAAGACAGGCACATGAGACAAAGAGGGGAAGAGGTGAGATGAGACAGGATGAGAAAGATAAAGAGAACAAGATGAGATGAGACAATACAGGCACAAGACAAGAATGAAAATGAAGTGAGATTGAGACAATAAAGAAACAGGAGACCAGAACAACAAGACAAAATGGAGCACAAACATAAGTAATATCAAGACTACTGTAAACTGATATTACTCTACAGCTTGAGTACTATTGGGCAACCTCCTCTAGGGCCACAGGTCTATGGTTCAGAGTTTGTTAGAGCCATGCAGATCTGACAGGTGTTGGTTGTGATCATCTGGGTGTGGAGAAAGGTCCTGAGTCTGGTGGGTGGGTCATGATGATACTTAATGTGTATCTGTGATGCATGCCAGAAGAGCTGAAGGAAGTGTTGGAGTGATTCAAATACTCAGGAGAGATCAAGGGAGTAATAGGAACTACCAGAGGAAGTGCTGGGGTTTGTTGGAGAAGTGTTGGGATTTTCCAGGGCAGGTGCTGGGGTTGGGAGGAATGTTGTAGAGGCTTATGGGGGGTTGAGATGTGCTCTGGGGCTGTTGGGTCTAGTTGGAGTGCAATCTGGAAAGTGGGAATGAGGCCCAGGGGTCCAGGGACAGATTGTGATAGGAGCAAGCACACAAGCTGGAGGCACTTACAGTTGGTTCAGTGAATAGACCTGGTAAATGCTGCTATTGTTTAGTCTGAGGATGTGCCATCCCACAGACCACCTTACATACTACATTGGTGGCTATGCTATGACTAACACTATATGACAGAGCAGGCCCTGATATGTACAGGAGTATGACTAAATGATAATTGATGATGAGTAAGGTCTGGATCATGACTCAGCAAGGATGACTAGTTTAAGACAGAAGGAGAATGGATGAGCCAGGCAGCCAGTCAGATGGCTAAGAGTGTGCATATAATTGGACTAAGCCTGGAGTAGTATTGGACATCCACTGGAGGGATAATCCCCTGATAGCTGAAGTGAGATATTTGCAATGGCTAGTGGCCACATTGAACAGTGGCAAGCTAAAGGGCAGTGCAAATGCACAAATGTATAAGCCAACAAGATCCAGTGCCTACTCCCATGCAAGGGGAGTGACCACCAAAAGATCTGTTGATGAGGGAGAAAGACTTGGCATCAAACCAGGCTCTTGGGGGATGAGACAAATGAATAGTGATCATCAGGGACCATGAAGGCAATCCTGTGCAATTTTAAATTTGTGGAGGAGGGAGATGGGATCTATCACATGTCATGATGGGTAAATGTCAGGATCCCTTGACCCTGGGGGGGCTCCTACAGAGCAAAAGAACTACCTGGGCAGACTTGATAGCAAACAAGTATGTGGTTGAGTTGAGAAATAAGAAAACTGAGAAAGGTAAACCTGGAAACTGATAGATT
>JAGGAV010008252.1:0-12314 GCA_017657295.1 Termitomyces sp. DKA64 | reverse complement strand
CATAGACCCTTGTACAGTACTGAATAGACTTTGGATCTCCCTCTGCCAGTTGTGTGACTTAGCCACAGCCTCCAGAGGTTGCCCTTACAGTGCAGGCTGTCCTGGAACATGAGGCACAGTTGGAGACAATTGGGGTAGGCTGCCTGCTTGACTAATGCCCAGAAGGAATCAATATACTTGTCCAGCATCCTTTTTCCTTGCCTATACTGCTCCCAGTTGCATAGTGCTAAAGTGGCAGTTTTGGTGGGGTCAATTGGGTGCCCAGAAGTTCCTTTCAAAGGTGGCCCAGTCAGCAAAACTTCTGACACCTCCAGGGCATCAAAACACCCACAGCACATAGGTGGAGGCACATCCAGCCTTCATGTATGACAAGACCCAAGCTATTTTCAGTGTGTCAGAGTTGAAGGCATATCTGCTGAGATGAATGTAGGTGATGCAGGACTGGAGGAAATGCTCTCTGCTGAACTGACTGTCATCATATGTGTCCAGGAGCATGAGATGGGGGATTTGCACTCAGGAGTTTACTGGAGCCACTGGGGGAACTAGTGGGGCTGCTGGGGGTGTTTCTGTGGCTGGGGGTGGCATGGAGGTGGGAGGCAGGTGCTCTAGCAGTGCCTGAAGGAACTGGGAAATGAGCTTGGTGGTTTGGCAAAGGGTGGAGAGGTCAGTTGTGTGATAGGTGAGGGAAGATTGGGTCAATTGCACCTGGCTCTCTAGGTGTAGCAAGTGAGTCCAGGCCTTGTCCTGCAGGGCTGGGGCCTCCAAGGGAGTGTCTGGGTTGGTGAGCTGAGACATAGAATTTGTCAGGGGACTACCCTTTTTGACCTCTGCCCCTGACTGACACCAACTCCCCTTGACTAGTTCTGCTCCCCCAGGCTTGTTCAACATCTCCTGGATGTTCTACAGGTCCTAGATCTCTGGAGACTCCCAGAACTTTCTGTGATCCCTTGTTGAGTACTTTGGCTAACTCCAGTCACCTACACAGTCATTCCCATGCCTCCACCACTTGTTGATGTGCCACACCAAGCAGCAGGGGTCCTTAGACTTGTTCTCTTTGAATTCCCCTCTGCTAGGTGATTAGTTTACCATTTGTATGATCAATTACAGTTCTAATATACTTCAGATTCCCCTCTGCTAGCTGCATGACTTGCCATTGCTCCCAGAGGTCACCCTTACAGTGTAGGAAGATGCACCAGTGAATCTTGCTTTTAGAATAGCCACAAATCAGGAACTGATGACACAAGATCAAAAGACTGATGGACCTGATCCAGATCAAGATTGGATCATCCCAGACTTAGTGAACATTGCCTCAATGGAAGACCTAGAGCACCTACTCACAGCTGTAGAAGAGCTGAACAATAATCTTGCAGCACCAGAAATCATTGACAAACCTTGTACATGGGCAGAAGTGAAGCAGTCTGGGGATTCAGCCAGGTGGAAAGCAGCATACCAAGATGAATTGAACTCACTATGAGGAAAGGTATGGAGGCTGATACAAGGATTGTATGGAATAAAGCAGGTGAGGAGGATCTGGTATAGGAACATGGTACCATGAGGATTTAAGAGACTTGTGTGCAAGTCTTGCATTTATTTTTGTGTCACTGACAAAGGCACAACTACTGCAGTGTTCTATGTTGACAATTTTCTTTCAATTGTGAGTTGCAGAGAAGAGAATGAACACTTCAAGGATCAGGCAAGACAGGTATGGACCATTTTAGACCTTGGCTTACCTTGCTTTGTTGTTGAAATTGCTGTGAAATGAAACTGTTTGAGTTGCACTGTATAGCTCTCTGTCAGGTGACTGTTCATATCAGACCCTCTAGTTTGTTTCCTCTGTTCCAAGCCTGCCTTTCATCTTTGCCCTCCCATCTTCCAGTGACAAATACTTTCAACCAAGGGCTATCTTTTGGTTATACTTTTGCATGGTCACATGCCATGAGTCCAGAGATTGAGGCCATTTATGATGGATTTCCATTTTCAGGACAATTCTCTGGAGTTATGGCAATTTCCGGAGTTTGCACCTTTGGGTTAGGGTTAGAAGTTTTCCTGAAGCATCACACCTGGCCAGGGAGCTCCTTAGACTTGTTCTCTTTGGATCTCCCTCTGCCAGGTGAGTAGTTATGTCCATAGACCCTTGTACAGTACTGAATAGACTTTGGATCTCCCTCTGCCAGTTGTATGACTTAGCCACAGCCTCCAGAGGTTGCCCTTACACTCTCCCAAACTGCCCTCATCAACAAAATCATCATGCAGTCTGGACAAAAGGATGCAATACCACTATCACTACCAATGGATCCAAACTCAAGACTACAGCATGTCTATCACAAAAGCATCCCTCACAATGAGCTGCAGACTCTAGAACATACCCCTTACCATTAACTTGCCAGCTGTCTCCTTTACTTCACCATCTCTACATATCCAGACATTGCTTTTTGTGTCCAACAACTCACACAGTATCTTGACTCTTATGCTACCCTGTATTGGAATGCCACAATATGATTGGTGCAATATCCAAAGGGCACATGTGATTTGCAACTGCATCTTAAGGGCCAGGAGGAGGGTGTAAAGCTGTCACACTCCACAGATTCTGATTGGGCCAGCTGTCCTGACACAAGACACAGTGTAGGTGGACACATATGAAACTTGGGAGCTGGGGTGGTCTCATGGGCTGTCAGGAAACAAATATCAGTCATGGCCGCATCATGTAGAGCCAAGTTGCAGCCTTCAAAAGTGTACAAGAATGTATCTGGCTTGAAGCATTGCTGAAGAACATCAGGTATAACACCATATCATATCTGACAACAATATTTTGTGACAACAACTTTGCAATTGCCATATTAGAAAACATGCTCCTCCATCCCCACATCAAATATGTTGATATTAAGTATCACTCAAAGTGCATACAAAGCAGCAAATTAATTCTACAATGGGTTTCATCAAAAAAAAAAACATGGCCAACATCTTCACTAAGGTGCTCCCCACACCTGCTTTCAATTATCTTCATCCATGCCTTGGCCTCAGAGAGAATGAACCACAATTCTACATAAGGAGGAGTGTCTATGGTGAGGAGTGTTTATGGTGAGGAGGACTGTTTATGGGGAGGAGTGTTGATGGTGAGGAGGAGTGTTAGATGATATTGCTGTCACCAAAACATACCATTTTGTGGGACCACTGGCCACATTGTGCATTGTACTGGATTGCTTTATATTTCCCAGTACACACATGAATGATGGGACCATTATTCACATCTATACATGTCTTTCAATCATCCATAGATGACACCCTCAGTCATCTATATAAGACTGAGGATGAGTAGCTTATACTTTAGATACATTCATACTTATTCACTGTAACTTCAAGGATCATACTTTTATTGATGAGGTACAGTACAATAAAGTCATTTATATTGAATTTGAGGGATCATACTTATATTGATCTTGGTATAGACTTCTAACATATATAACATGTGGCACTGGTTGTGTAATTCATCAGAGCTTTTCTGTCTGTGGATTTCTGACTGGATTTGGCAGCAGGTCACTCTTCAGCACTTTTTCACTCTTCAGCACTTTTTCACTCTTCAGCAGTTTTTTACTCTTCAGCAGTTCTATTGTCTGCCATCAATATTCCTTCCCATTACTATTCCTCAGAGGTTTTTGTCACTCTTCAGCAGACTGAGGGGCTGTGCAATTGCACAGCACACTGTACCTCTTTTGTGGCCATGTACTATACATTACATTGTGGGGCCTCTGCTCCAGTGTAGCAGACTCTGCTGGTCCTGCAGTATGTCACAAATTGGGCTCTGTTGTATTGTATGACACAATACATATGTGTGTCTCTATGTGTCTGAACACAAAGGTCCTGTCCTCAAGGATGCCAGATCAGATCAAGCAGATCTCCCCTCTCCTAGAAAGTAGCCAGGGAGTCATTTTGGTCTGTCTAAGTTAAGATTGCTTTTCCACATTCTTGTGTTTGCCAGAGGAACAACTGAGGGAAAGTGACCATCAGATTGATGGCCATGAGCAACACATTGCAAATCAATACTTTCTGTGCTTGTCCTGTGCTTATGTCATTGCACGTACAAATGTGGAAATATCCGAATGATTGAGTTGGGCGCATGTGCATGGAAGTTGAGCAAGATTCAAAATGCGGAGCAAAGCTCCAACCGAGGAACAAATCGATGTGAAGTCAATGTCATTTGCTCTCAGGTAAATCACTATAATGCGAGGGTCACACTTACAAAGTGTAGTAAATAGTGAAAAAGTTGGATGATTTTGATTTTTTTTTGATTTGAATCCTCCCTTTTACGGGCTTTATTTCAAGGTCGGGCTACATGGGTTATTCGTATGTCATCCACCCTACACTATACCCAGTATAGAAGTTCCCAGGTTATGTGCCGTTGACGTTCCTTCCCACCGATCTGCTACTCTGCTCTGCTTTCGGCTTCACCTTTCCATTGTTCCTAAGACGGCCGGCTGTTCCTTCCGACCGCTCCTTACACCCGGACCTGCCCCCCTTTCAAGATTCCGACCATGCCGACTAGCGCGGTACCGAAGATCACCACTCCCGGACTTCTGACTGAGTGAACAACTGCACCGTCTAATCTTAGCTGACCTACCATCTAAGTGAGTTCTCTGCCATACATGGACACGCCTGAGTTCTAATCCCAAGTTTTTGCTTGATTTCTTCGCTTTGTCGTTTGATATGTGTATTTGTACTATACTCTGATCCCGTTATTCCATTCATACGGGAGCACTGTCATTGTGTATACCAAAAGCCACAACCTCCATCACCTTCTGCGGCATGTCCCAATGGGCCTACAAACCGAGGCTGTAAGTGAGTCTCCGGGATTCAAGCTAACTACACTCACGAAGTGATTTCCGCCCTCAATTGGCAAAAAGACAGCGGTCCTCACATTACGGCCTCTCGCCCTGTGCTCATTGTATGTGCGCTCAGCTTGGATACCGAACCAGTAGCACCCCCATGTGGTCCGTGTCGGACGAAGATAGATGATCGAACAGTTTGGGAATGCCATAGTAGAGGTGTCATCGTCAAATCCAAGGACTCGGTCGGATAATTCTCGTATCATTAATTGCATGGTACGTTGAAACCTGGGGATGCATTAGCAAGAGTCTTTTCAATTACAGAGAAATTCCAGGACAAACACTCACACGGGCATATCTGATCTCAGAAACGCATCATAATCATGAAATGCCTTCGAATCCTCTGCGCTCCAGGTATCACTTGTAGCGAATTCCGTACGCCGAGCAAAGTGTAAATCGCTGACCGATTCCGGGTTCTTTGGATGATCGTAGTACGAGCTCACCCACACGTCAAAGTTGTGCTGAGCCACTCCCGGGGGCTCGGTGGTAAATGATGCAATAGGATTGTATACAATTGGAGGTCTCTCGTTCAGGGCAAGTTCCCATCCGAATGCGAAGGGAGTCGCGTCTGTGCTCATTACGTAATCAGGAGGGATTCATAGAATCTAAAGGTCTTACCATATATGATGAGGTTTTTCACGTACTTTCCCAGCAACTCGTACGTCTCTGGAGAAAGAAGATCCTTGTGGGAAAACAAAGTTATCGCAGTGAGGTTTCCCAGGGACCACCCCATAATGGCGAATCCGCCCGTCGCACGGTCAACGTTGACTTTAGGAATATTATGCTGTTCAATAAACCATAGGAGGAACTGAGCAAGCTGGACACCTAGACGATCTAAGAAGGCTCGTCTGCCATAGTTTAGATCCTCTAGCTCGTCAGAGGTGTATTTGGAAGAGCCGACGTAGTCTCGTCGGTTCCAGATTACCGTACGTAGGTTGAAAGTGTGGGCATGGCCATGAAGTTTTTTCAGGTTATCTGTCGTCACGATATATACGTCGTGAACACCGGGCTCGAGAAATGGATAATGACACTCACAGCCCGTAAACGTAATTCCGTGTAATACGATGATGGTAGTGTAATCGTTAGAGCCTGGAGGAGGGCCACTATCAGTGTAGAAAATATCAACGTCGCCCGGAAGCTGAGCAGTGTTTGAAGTTACTGGGACGTTGGACATGATGGAGAGTCGATGAGAAAATCGGCTGCATAAATCTCCGGCTTATGTTGTGCAAGGTCAGTAGTGGGAAATGTACTTGGCCCGTTGCGCCCTGCCACAATGGACCTACTCTACGTTGCCTTGCGGTGGACATGTTCAACGTGTAGAACAAAATGAGCAGTATTACGTTGTAAGGTAGACCTTACAGAAGTCAAGGGTATCAGTATAAATACGATAGCAAACAAGCGCAATACGAAGTAGAAACGAAGCAATAAATAGGAATTTAAATGACTTGTACAAGTACTTCTTTCCTTCAATCCAGTGCTAAGAGTTCCATCTAAACAGGTTGTCTAGGTGTGCACGCGTGCATGTCGCACACGTCCCAGCTCGGTGGAGACATAGTGCCAGATGTAGTGAGACCACCCCTCCATAACACCTGCGCCGGTCATAATATGGAGACAATCGCTCGTAGTATGCTAGAGTAAGATGAGATCGAGGGAGGAGACGAGTACTGGTTTGGAGGTACATACCGCATCGGGTCGCAGACGTCCAGGCCGCTCAATAGCAAGGTAATGCAAGTCAGGGTATTTTCTCGGCGTTTCGGTAAGAATTCTCTAGAGTCGAACTGTCAATGAAAACGATCTACGAGAAATCAAATGTTCCAACCTCAAATACTTCATTGTATTTCCAAATGCTTCCCCAATTATACGAATAGCTCCCCTCAGGACGGACTTCACTCCATGGCTTCCTGATATTATGACAGTTGTCGTGTCCGGGAAGGTACGCGCGAACTACAACCTGTCTTTTCCTCGCCCCGCGATCTTTCCGGGCGGCTTCATCCAAAGCGCTCTGGACATCTGTAGCCCACTTCCTCATGGCGTGTTCAAAGAAATCAAGGACCCCATCGATGCCGAACTTCGCACCTTCAAACGCCGGATGTGCGTTCTTCCCATATCCACCAAAAAGTGTGGTAGTCCAATGGCCTCCTGTACTGATCACAAGTGTACTATATCCGTTTTCAAAGAACAAGGGGAGGTACTCCGTCGGACTCATATTCCATGTCGCCTCATCCGAGAACAAAGTGAAATTCTCGTGTGTGTCCGGGTGAAGTGTGATATGGAGACGCACAAGTTCCTCAGGTGTCATCAGAAGATCAATACGTCGGAAAGTGGCAAGTGGAGTCTTGGTGATGTTGAAGTCAGCAGGAATGTACATTTCCTTGACAAGAGGCGAATCGGGGTCGAGGTAGAGGTTCTGGGGCCACGCGCGATCAAAGTATGAGTTTGGGGTATAGTTTGGTGTAGCGATGACGTGTGGGTACAGAATGCATGACAATGAGAAGAAGTGGCCTTCGGTGATGGAGTCACCGAGTAACAGCCATCTCCCCTGCTTTACCATGTCTCTTACCATACTCTCCCTGTTCAGCTGCTTCAGGCCTTCACACCCATCTTGTGGACCAACGGTCCACTTGTATGACTGAGCTTCAGGGAACCGGCTCCATTGATCGGCGTTGTCAGAAGCGAGATGCCAGTAGAACTCGCGTGAGCTGGCGCAGCCCTCAAAGCCAGAGAAAGCAAGCGCCTGGGACTGGTCCGTCATATTATAGATATCTGTACGGTCATATGGGCCAGTCCAGCGGCCATTCCCGTAGGCTCTCGGTGGGCACTGCCCTGGTATCGTGTCGAAGTTGAATCCCTCGGATAAGTTGACTGATGAGAGGAAGATGGGCTTGGTGTAAGAGTAGATGATGAGAAAGAAGGTGAAAATTGCTCCTAGAAAGAGGACTTTAACAGACAACGACCTGGCATTCAAGCCCATCGTCGTCGTTGTAGTCAATGTCAAGGGAAATTCATGCCACGGAGATGAAAAAGAGGGTGCTGATCTATTTTGATCGCCGTTGATTTCATCAACCGCGGAACGGGTTGAAATCCTTTCCGAAGTCCGATCATCATGAAGGACCCTCAAAATTTAGGGCGAGACGCTGGCCAAATTTCTGCCGAAGAAGACTTAATTCGAGGCGAGGTTGGAAGTCGATTGTCGATTGAATGAGAAGTTTTCTTAAGTATTTTTGCGAGTGATGCGTGAGAAATATTGATATTTCTGAGTCCGGGATGTTCTCGAGTCGACCCCCCCGCTGGTGAGGAGGAATAGCCAAACTCAAGCTAACTACGAGGGCCTAATAAATGGACGAGTAGTAATGAGTATGTAGAATGAATGAATATGAATAGGGATGGTGGGTGGGGATAAGACGCGTGACGCAATGAGATCGGCGAGTGGGCGCTGCAAGCGCAGTGTGAGACGACGTAATAAGTTTGAAGTAATACATACCTGCGAGCGCAGTGTGAGACGACGTCGACATCGTGAGTGGCGCTCACAGTTAAGTAGATGTGAAACAATGGTGTGATAAGAGGAAGGGTAATAAAGAGATAAAGGGATAAAGGAATGTGATAGTGGCCAGTGGGCCAGTAGCGGCAGTCTAATCTTAGCCCGAATTAACCCCCGGCAACCCCCTCTCACTTACCCGATCCAATAATTGCAAAGTCTGTTGGACTTTGGCAGGGCCACCACAAACACTCATTAGATGGCCACTCAATCAAGGACATACATTGTCTGGCCACCTCTTGCTTTGTCCAACATAAAGATGATATTTTTCCCCATTGTTCTGCAATATGTATATAAACCTGCAATGTATGATTAGCACCCTCAGTCAATTATACAAGACTGAGGGTGAGTACCTATGATTACTTACAACATGAAACATATACTCACTGTCCATGTAGATTAAACTAATATTTGATCTACTTAGGTACAGTGCAATACAGTTGATTATACAAGACTGAGGATTAAACTCATATTTGATCTACTTAGGTCTCAATACACTTGGTCTGATTTCTAACAGGTTATGGGTGTTGTTTGACTATCTCTCTGAGTGTCAAACCTTCTGAAACCAGACCTCTCCTCAGTTACTTTTGTACCTGCTGATCTTGATCTAATCTTGCCACATGTTGCATCATGTACCTCATCCTTTTGTCTCTTGTTCTCCCTGTCCCGGCTCTACATGCTTCTGCTACAATATGGCTCCCATATACCCCTCATTTCCCATCCTGTCTACTGATGTCACAAGTTCCTCCATTTCCAAATGTGTTATCTGACACAGATGGGAAAGTGCAAAGTACAAACATACTGATGGAAATTTCACTCAGTGGACCAACAATCCAAAGGATGCACTGATTCTGAATGGTCTGTATGCATACATTTTTGATGGTCTCATACCCCACCCCAATGGCAAGGTTGAACCCCATGCCCACTCCAACTGGGGACTGAACAATTGTCTCACCATTACCTTCATTAAGTCTGCTTTGGACAAAATGGAGCATTGTGACCTTGTAATGGACAAGGGGGCTGCTTACTGTTTTACTGATCTCAGGACATGTGCTCAGCACAAAGGACCAATCAAACAGATTGCCCTTCTGCAGGAGGTGCTGTCCACCAATTGTTTGCTTTCCAAACCACTGCCCACCATGGCCAGACATATTGCAGACATAGTGAAGAGAGCATTCAACATAGGACAGGTGGACAGAAATCTATTCACATGCATTGCCCTCAATAGTCTGAACAACTCCTCTTTTGAGGCACTCCAGAATTCTGTCTCCACTCTCATCAGTAATAGCAATCAGAGCTCTCCTTGCAATCCCACTGCCATCCATTTTCTCATGGAGAACATGCAGAACATTATAAACACAAAAGCTAAGTTGAATATAGCAATGGCATTGAGCATGAAAGAGGGGGGGGTGGATCTCATGACATGGACTTGCCAGGCTATAATCATGGACCTGGTGCAGCATGCTGCAAGAACTGTCTCTTGCTCAAATGACCATGCAGAGGCCACACTAAACCCTTCTGCATCCAGAAGGGGGGGGGGGTATGGCCAGTAAATCTGTTGCTGACACACAAGCTGCACAGAAGGCTTTGAAAGGAAAATCTAACCACCAAGCAAAGAAATCATCTGCTATGGAAAGAACCTTTGTTGCCATCACAGGGTTAGACAGCAGATTGTGGTATGTTAACCAGACACAGCTTGGACAACTCCCCAGCCCCTCAGAAACAGCTTCATTCACCAAAAGCCTGACACCCAAGGATATCTCTACACATGGCCACAGTATGGAGGTATGGGAACACACTGGCTTCATGGCCACTGAGGACATTCAAGCAGGTATCAACTGGAAAAAGAGCATCACAGTGATCAATGAAAAGATACTGGCCACAGACATCTCCCCCATTGCACAATCAAGATGCAGCCCTCTCACATCTATTGAAAATACACCATTTCTAGTCAATTTGGGTGCAATGGTTCACATATCACCATGCCAAGAGGACTTTCAGACTCTTCAACCCATCATACCTTGAGTAGTAAAAGGACTTGGGGGCTCATCAGTTGCTGTGATTGGGATAGGTACAATCCACCTACACATCATGAAAGGAGCAGATATTCTCCTCAAAGACACACTATACATTCCTAATGCCACAGTTTGCCTGATCTCTGTCAGCTCCCTGGTAGCACACTCCAGTCTAGACTCTCTGTTCAACAACATGTCCTCATCAATTGATCAACCAGTGCACTTGTAGCACATGGACCACTTACCCAAAGACAATGCCTGTACTCACTGAAACTTGACAACACATCCACCAAACACTGCACCTTTGCAACCCAATACACCACCAACCTGGAAAACTAGCATTGCCACCTTGGGCATGCCAACTACCAGACAGTCATGGATATGGCTAAAGCTGGACTAGTTCCAGGTATGCCCTCTACCTTTGCCTCCAAACCACCCAAATGTGACTCATGCATCTTTGAAAAGCAGACCCAAAATGCTGTGCCAAAGGTGCAGGAGGAGGGGTGGAAAGCAACACATAAGCTAGAAATCATCTGGGTAGACCTAACTGGGCCATAAGCTGTTGTATCTCATAATGGATACTCTCACATAATGGATCTTGTTGATGATTACATGAGTGAGCACTGGACAATTCTGTTGAAACACAAAGCAGATGCACTAGAACAACTCAAAGCATGGCAAAATGCATGAGAGAATGAGATACAAGGGAGGCTGGGAGTATACCAGACTGGACATGATGGTGAACTTACTGGGCATGAGATGGATGCTTGGCTCAAATCCCAAGGATCTGAACAGCAATTTGGGGCACCATATATGTCAGCTCACATAGGACAAGTCAAGCATATGCACAGGACACTCATGGGAAAGGCCAGGGCAATGCACATCACTGCAAATTGTCCTCCAAACATGTAGGATGAATTCTATCTCACTGCATTGCACCTTCACAAATGGATGCTCTCAAAATCCCTCACAGGAATCACACCTCACAAAGTCTGGACTAGCAGAAAGCCCAATTACTCCTACATGTGCAAAATTGGGTGCAAAGCTTTTGTATTAATCCTAGCCACCCACAACCCAAAGATCTATGCAAGATCAATTGAATGCATTCTCATTGGGTATGTGCTAAACTCAAAGGCATACAGGTGCTATGAGTGTAAAACTGGAAAGAATTATGAGACATATCATGTAAAGTTTTGTGAGAGCTTTGAAAGCCACCTGCACCTATTTATACCCCCTCCAAACATCATCTTGCAAGGAGAAAATGTGACTCCTAACAGATCCCATCAGGCACCAAAAGAAACCCACATTGATAATGACTATGACTTACCAACTACAACAATGGAACATCAACCTGAGCAGAATCCCCATGATACTGAATGGGACCCACACATTGATCCCCCACAAGTATGTTGATCAAGCTGAGTCCCCATTCCAACTGCCAGAGCAGACCCTGAAGGGGTGCCATTGAGAGTACAACAAGCAGTGCAGGAGTCAATGGCTTCAGCAGAATGCATGAAGGCAGCAAGGATGGCTCACAGGGACCAGAGACAAGGTGACATGGCAGATGATGTTCCTCTGAATCAAGAGTTACCAGATGCACTGAATCACAGGGCTGAGGAAGCCAATCTAGATCAGATCATGGAATTGGCAAACATTGCTGAAATTGAGGACCTGGATCAACTTTTCACAGCTGTTGAAAACCTCAATCACATTCCAGACACCCTAAACACAAGTAATGAACCCAAAGCTTGGCAAGAGGTGAAACTGTCAGGGGACTGAGAAATGGGGAGCAGCATACCAGGACAAGCTGGAGTCACTTAAAAGCATGGGCATTTATAAGCTGATTCCATGCAGCAAAGTCCCAGCTGGACAAAAGATCAGATC
>JAGGAV010008251.1:0-12340 GCA_017657295.1 Termitomyces sp. DKA64 | reverse complement strand
ATTCTCCTTCTGCCAGGTGAGTAGCTACTGTTGTTCTATTTAGATACTTTCTAATATACTTTGGATTCTCCTTCTGCTAGCTGTGTGACTGAGCCACAGCCCCCAGAGGTTGCCCTTACACCTATATGCTAGAGCTGAAACAAAAATCATGATAAATGGAGTCCTGAGCTCACCATGGAAGATTACCAGAGGAGTGAGACAAGGCAACCCCCTGACATGCCTGCTGTTTGACTTGGCCATCAAGCCACTTGCTGCATCCCTAAGGGAATCAAACCTGAAAGGCTATTCTATTCTAGGACAGGTGGAGAAACTGATCATGAACCTCTTTGTTGATGACACCACAATGTTGTTGTCTGTCAATGACAACCTGGATGATCTTAGCATCATTCTTGATGACTAGTGCATAGCATCAAAAGCAAATTTCAATATTACAAAGACAGAAATCATATTTATTAGTACAACTGCATTTCACAAGGGAGTATTACATGAGAGAAGAATGAAATCTGGAAGCCCCCACATCCCAAATAACACCTCATACAGTTGAGGGTTCCTCAATACACATTCTTGGTGCATAGTTTGGCAACAAAGCAGTTTCAAGTACTGGAAAAGATAGACAAGTACCTTGCTACATAAAGAAGAGCAACCTGACAATGGAAGAAAGATTGCTGATTGCACAGATGGTCATTGCAGGAATGACACAATACCTGACACAAGTTCAGGGTATGCCAGCACAAGTAGAGAAACTTGGAAACTTCTGCCCTTCAGAGCAGTAAAATTCATGTGGGGAAGTAAAAACCCACTTGTAAATGAGAAAAAAACTAATTTCTGCCCAATAAACCAAGAAGGACAGTGATTAATCCCTTGTTGCTTAGCTGCCAAATAGTGATAAGCACAAAGACAGCCAGATAGGGTAGCATTGCCAATAATACTCTATAATAAAAAAGGGACAAGTCATAATCATTCCCAGTTACCTGGACCTAGCAGTTCAAGTTCAGGATGTTACAGAGTTCACTGGGAGGTTGGCAGTTGATACAAGGTCTAAAGCATATGAATGGTAGGAGCAAGTCATTAAACATCAACAGCCTAGTGGGAACAAGATGAGGAAGACTGCTTGAGTAAACACAGAGCATGGTCAGTAAGCAGCTTATAACAAAAGTAGAGTTATTAGCAAACAAAACACTAGCCTTAGATGCTAGCAGCAAATTGATAGAATCAGTCAATGGACTAAGAAGTACTCAGTGTTGGTACTTGTCTTAATGAAACTGGACTTGTTGTTTTTAGAACACTAGCAGTAGCATTTCTAGGTTGAGCAGTGATTTTATAATGTTAAGCTTTAACAATCTAGCAGCATGAGTATGAAGGATAGGATTGATCAGAGATGGGGGATCTAAGGATATTGTGCAGTATTTATACCCTAGTAAAGTGGCCAATAAGGTAATAAGTACTTAGTAAAGTCTGTTTGTGATCTCATCTTGATAAGTAGAATTTTTGTGACAAATGTATTGTGTGGCTGGCAGCTGCCATTATATTTTTTAATGTAGGTGCTGTAATATTGAGTCAGACAGGGACCATTATCTTCTTGACAGAGGCCAGAATTTTCTAAGTTCATGGTGGGCCCTGGAATAAGATCCTCATGCTGTGTGGAACATGGTCACCTGATATGTTGTCCCCCTTGTTTGGAAAAGACTGGTATGTGTTTGTGTATTGTTGTGACTTCCTTGCAACTGCTAGATAAGATAAGCTGGATCTTTGACTGCTGTCTGCAGATAGCAATGTCCCTGGCTCATTGATGGGCTCTGGTGGATATTAAGGCAAAAAACAGGGCCATCAATACTATGTAGCTGAAGTTGTACCTCAATTTTAGTCCCAACTGTCCAATATAGGCATATGTATCCAACTTTCTGATGGCTATGAACCTCCCTCAAAGCTGCAAGGATGTGGATGAAAGAATCAGGATCAACCCCTTTCTACAATCATAAAAGACAAAAATTTTCTCTCAAGGAGAGATATGCAACAATAGAACTAACCTTTTCAGCACAGCCAAGGAATTCCATGTATGCCCTGAAGGCATTGCCTTCAGCAGGGAAATTCTCAATGATATACCCATTTGGTACCACTTCATCACTGATTCTAAGCTAAAAAGACTGAACCAAGGTAAAGTTGCAAAATGCCTCAAGTCAAAACATGAGATGGTATACATGAGAAATGTAGTGAAACTAGCAGCCTCACTGAATGACCTAAACTGCTTAGAAACTAATTAATGCAAGTGTAATAGCTGCATGGAACTTGAGACCTCACTAGGATGCCTAAACCTGCACTTATGTGCAAGTAGAGCAGAAGAAATGCTGGAGACACCTTGAGCAAGTGAAACACAAGAGCAACATAACCAGACAATAGGAAAAACAGAGCCTGCACACTAGGAAATAAACAAAATCACATACAGGGCAGTCTTTTCAACTCTCAGTTAGTTATCAAAGGTACAACCACTGACATCTTTTGAATCTTTACATCTGGTCCCATATATAAACAAATCTACACACCCCAAAAACACACTGGAGTCCAAGTCCTCCAAGATGCATTCCTGAGCAGAAAACTTGGACAGAGGAATAGGAATGCAAGAGGCCCTGCCATGGAAGCTAGTATTGCAGCCATGGGAAGAGATGTCCTAAATAGAGGCAAAAAATAGTTGAGTGTAGAACTAGCACAGGGGGGGGGGCAACATCCTCCTGACCATTCTACTCATGACCATCCAAATAGGTCTAGCAACACCAATAAATATTCACACAAGGCACTTAGAAATAATTGCCTCACTCACCACTGACCTCAGAGAGAAAGAGGACATGGAGTATGTAAACACCTGGAACACAAGCCTCCTAAGATTGGTGGTTGGCTGCCTAAAAATGCATAAAGCCCCAAATGTTTCTATGGACCTAGCCAACTCACAGACCATGTGAACAGAGGTAGTAGCTATCACTCTTGCCAAAAAAGCACTAAACATGATGTACCAAATAACAATCCCACCCATCTACATGGAACTACACCTAACAGGAGCAAAATTATCTAAAACTATGCAGGCAATAGCATACAGAACAATTAGAAAGCTCACAGCTCACATGGGTGCCAATGAGGCCTCAGACTGTCAAGATGCTAAAAGAAATCAGGGCTAAAGCTAAGATAGTGAATGGAAAGAAGCTGAACAAGAAGCAGATATGGAAAGGACTTGGTAACAAGGACCTCTCAAAGCCTCTGAGGGTTTTCCTATGAAAATGCATCTATGATGCCTATAAGGTAGGGACCTATTAGAACAAACCCAACATGAAGCCCAATCTAAAGGAGAGAATCAGATGTAAGCACAGTGACTCAATTGACACTATGAACCATATCCTTGCTAAATGCACATGTGCAAGACAAGCAGTAGTATGAGATCTGGTTCATAAGCTGTGGAAGCAAAAGACAGGGCAAACTCTCCCCAGACTAGGATGTGTCAGGAGACTGGTCCTTAGCACTGTCCCACCCTTGCTAGGCTTAGCCTCTGACCATTGACACTCTACTCTAGCTATTGTCCTGGCAACCCATGCACTTCCTGAGCCCCTTTGTTAGGAGACCAGTCTCCAGACCATGTCCAACTCTACTCTGAGCTTAGTCTGAGGATGTGCCCACTCTTAGCACATCCAAATGACTGCTTGGCCTGCTCTATTCCCTTCTGTTTTCTAGTAGTCAGCCTTGATGAGTCATATGCATGGACCTTACTCAGCAACAATTATTGTTAGTCATACTCCATTACACACTAAAGCCTGATTAGTTAAATAGTATTAGTAGTAGCACAGCCACCAATGTAGTATATAAAGGCAGCCTGTGGATAGAATATTCCCAGGCTGAACAATAGCAGTGTTCTTCTGGCCTACACACTGAACTGACTGTAAGCTCTCTAGTGATGTCCAACCATTTGCTCTGCCCTGCTAGTTCCTTGTCTAACTCTTGCTTGCCTCTGTGCCCACTCAACTCTCACTGATTACTGGCACTTGCTAGCCTTGTGGAAGGAGTTCTGCAGATGTTAAGTGCTCCCCTTACACCCTCACTGTCTTGGCTCTATCTTTCTAATGGATTTAGTGAGCCCTGTGCTCACCCTATGTGTCATACTTAGTTACATACTTAACTTGGCATTACTTATTAGGATTACTGTCACTTACATAGCCTCTATTACATACCAGCCTGCTTAGTCAATAGCTCATAATCATTGACCTCCTCTTAGTCAATGGGTAGTAATCATCATACTAGTTGATGTAATATATAGAGTGGACTGGGGCATGGAACATCCCCCAGTCCCAATAGCACCACTTCCAGGTCTATTTATTACTGAGATTATAAGCCTAGCCAGTGTAATCTCTTGTCTTCTGCCTTGCCCTTCACCTTTGTTACTCACTAGTTGCTGCCTCCTGCCTGCTATACTTCTTGGTCAGCTTGCTTGCCACCTACCTCTAGCCTGATGGTCAGGTGGTGAGTGGTGGGCATTGCCTGTGTTATCCACAGCCAGGCATCCCCTTACACTGTAGTAGGAAGCACAATAATAGTAATCTGTGATAACAATAACTGTAAGGGGACTAGTCTTCCAGCTGGTCCCATCCTTGCTAGGCTTAGCCTGAGGGGATTGGCACCTCTATCTAGCTGACCTCCAGGCTGCCTGGCCCTCCTTACTCCCTCACCATCTTGGCTCCCAGGTCTAATGGGTATATCATACTTGGCACATAATGTATTGTTATCTATCATTAATTCTTCTACTACCAGACCCAATTAGTCAGTAGTTCATAGTCATCAGCCTCTGCTTTGTCATTAGGCTGTAGTCAGCAGCCCCCAGGCTTAGTCATAGGTACTTAGTCATCCAGTAGTCCTGTAGTATATAGAGGAGACCTGGAGATAGGATATCCCCAGTCTGGACAATAGCATTGCTTTTGGGTTTCTTCACTAGCATAACTGTGAGCTTGGCCAGGGCAGCCCCTTGCCTTCTGCCTCACCCTCCACCTTTGCCTCTGGTTGTAGCCTACCTCTTGCCTGCCATGCCTCTGGCTGGTTTGCTTGTTCCTTGCCTCTTGACTGGAGAGTCAGGCCATGAGTGGCAGGCTTGGCTTGGACTATCCATGGCCAACATCCCCTTACAATAACCTCCCCTCACAAGGGCTCACACACTTGTACTGAATTGTGATAGCTGAAGTAGCCCATTTCATCTGGAACCTGTGATGCAAGAGAGTAATATAGGAGAGAGACATGCCATTCCTGGTAAAGATCACCATGAGATGGAATAAACTAATTTTGAAAAGAGCTGAGCTAGACATAAAGCTCACAAACAGAAAACTAGGCAAGAACTCAATACTGCTCTCACTAGTGTTAAGCACCTGGGTAGACATAGAGTTAGCAGTAACATTGCCATGACAGACAGGGTTTTAGTGGGTAGTAGGCCCAACTTGCAAGAAGGAATAGGTTATTTCTTGACTGCAGGCTCTGAGTCTCACATATATGCAGAAAAGCATTTCCTCACAGAGAAGGAAATGACAGTTATCTTCTTTGAGGAACCTGGTTTTAATCCCAGGTGTATAGCAAGGCAGGCATGGTGGGGGTGTCAGGTTCTGCTGACCACAGGGGCTCAGCTGCACTAAGTAAGTCCCTTACCAGGCAGATATGACATCTACACTCACTATCCTAGGCTCTGGTGAGCTCCAAAAGAGTGAAACTAAGTGGGCAAAGGAGGGAAAGGTGGTCTGAGGAGGTCCAGGGTATTCTGGTAGTCTAGATGGAGGAGTGGGAGTAGCAGATGAGGGGGAGCAAGTACAGTATGGAGCTCCAGAGTAGAAATATCAGGAGCACAGTGAACTCAGGGTTGGATTCCAAGTTGAGGGTGCAGGGGTTTTGGAGATTACAGAGTGTAAAAATAGAGTCAAGACAGTAGAAAGGAAGATGAACATAACTGGAAAGTTGAGATAAGATGAGAGACTTAAGGAAAATGAGGCAAGGTGAGACTTAGAAGCTAGAAATTGGAAGCAGAGATGGGAAAGGAAAATGATAAGATGGGAACTGATAAGACTGAACCAGATGAGATTGGCAAGACAATATAAAACAATGAGACAGAGGCACAAGAGACATAAGAGACATAACAAACACAAGAATGTAGGTAATATCAAGACTACTGTTACTAGTCCTACTCTACAGTCTAAGTACCTATGGGGTAGCTCATCTGGGACTGTGGGTCTAAGGCCAGACCAATCAGAGTGGGTCTTGGGTACAATTGTTCAGGGCATTTCAAGACTGGCTGGCTGGGTGTTAGAAGTGTGTTGATGCATAACTGTGATGCACACTGGAGGAGGTGGAGGGGCTTGGAGTTACCCAAATACTAAGGGAGGATCAGGGGGATTACAGAGTATGCCAGGGAAGCATTGAGGAATTTCTGAAGAAGCATCAGAGTTTGCCAAAGCAGGTGCTGAGGGTAGGGGGGGTTGTGGGGGTTGGAGGAGGAGGGGAGTGTGTGCTTCAGGACTTGCAGTACTGGTTCAGGCAAAGTCCAGGGGCCTGGTAAAGGTGCAGGGCAGGTTGTGACATCATTCCCCCTTCAGCATTGAGATCCTTTAAGGCACAGGGAGATCTCTGGCAGCTGGCAGTGGCATGAGAATCAAAGTCAAAGTGTGATGACTTCTGACCTAGAAGCTCCTCCAGGAAAAACTAAAAGGAGCCAGGACATATTCCATTGTGCTATAGTTACCTTTCCATGTCCCCCCTCCCTACTACTTCAACTTCTTCATCATCATTTCCAACCCCTCCCCCATCTGACAAAAATGCTGTCAATGTCTGGGTGGCATACAAAAAGTGTCAGGTGGAGTATGACCAGCAGCAGGATTGGCAGCAAGTGGACACCATGTATTGCCATCATAAGTGTTCTGATTCAGAGAAGAATCTTACTAACCTTCCTCTTAGAGTTGTCCCTCATGGTGGTGGGCCCCTCCTTGGGTCCTTGCTCAACTGGTACTTTGGGGCTGCCTGCCCAACCTTCTCTGATCTCTCTGGCTCAGTCTGTACAGTTGACTTTGGGCCCTGGGATGGTGCAGGCAGTTCCAGAGGTGCAGCAGGTGCTCCAGTCAGAAGTGACTGCAGAGCAGTTTGTGGAGATGGTGGGGCAGGTCTAGGGGCCCCCCACCTTGGAGTGATGTAGGGCAGAAGCCCTGGTGAGTCATGGGGTAATTTCCATATCATGTCCCAGCTGATCTGTTACTTAGTGCATAACCTGCACTTGTTGTGGGGAGGCCTGCAAGTTTGAGGAGCTGGTGGTGGGGTCCTAGCAGAATTTGTCCATGTGTCTTCCATGCTATGCATGGCATGAGAAGTATTTAGTGTCACAGAACTGGCATGCAGCATGTATCACTGCAGAGCAGGGATGGGAGCTGGAGTGGGTGGTGGAATGACTGGACAAGGGATGGTGGGGTTGGGTCTCAGAGTGTAGGGAAGGGGCACCCCAGCTCAGAGTTCTCAGAGTAGAGGGTGAGGGGAATGAAGGTTGTCCCCTGGAGAAGGTCAGGCCTCCCCAAGGTGGGCATAGGGAGGTGGCCCCAAGCACACAAGACAAAGGCAAGCATCAGGTGTCTCCTCCTTCCAAGGCAGGACTTAGCAAAAGGCCCTGGGGAGAGACAACAGTGTCAGGTCCCCCCAGTTCACTTGTCTATTCCCTGGGGTTGGGAGTACTAGTGAGGCAGTCTGGGGACCCAACCTTGCACCAGAGAATATCAGAACTTGAGAGGCACCTGGTGGGGCAGGGAGACTGTCAGATTCTGCTGATCTGGGAGCTCAGCTGCACTGGGCTAATCCTTACTAGGCAGACATGACATCTACACTTACTATTCCATGCTCTGGTAAGCTCCAGAAGGATGAAACTGGGTGGACAAAGTGGGGAAAGGTGCTCTGGAAGGATGTGCAGAGAAGCAGGAGTAATGGACAAGTGGGGAGCAAGTATGAGATGGAGCTTTGGAGTCAAATATCAAGAATAAAGGGGAACTCAGAGCTGGGCTCTGAGTTGAGGGTGCAGGGAGAGTTTTGGAGGTCACAGAGTTGAGAGAAAAAGTTGGGGCAATACAAGGAGAGTCAAATGTAGCTAGGAAAGTTGAGACAAGGTGAGAAACTGAGAAAAATAAGATGAGATGAGACTTAGAAGATAGAGACAGAGACAAGATAAGAAAGAAAATTGATAAGATCAGAGCTGATAGAATCAAAACTGACAAGACAGAACAACAAGATGGAAACACATGAAACAAAACAGTAATTCAGGTAATATCAAGGCTACCTTAACAGATACTGTTCTATGGCTTATATACTGACTATGGGACCTCTCTGGGGATTGCAGGTGTGATGGCAGGACTCAACAGAGACATACAGGGCTGCTGGGTGTTGGTTCTGATCAGGTGGCAGGCCATGGCAGTATTCTGATAGGAACTGATGGGAATGTGGGCCATGGATGATGGGAACTCAGGTCATGCTGTGATTGTCAGGAAGTTCCAGAGGGATTTGGTAGATTGAGGGAGCAAGTCAGCAGTGTTGGCCAGGGTCAGGAGAGATATCAGGGGTGCCCAGAAGCTTGGAAGGGCCAGCAGTAATTTGGCCAGGGTCCATCAAGGCTGCCAGGGTTTTCTGGAGAATGTTGAAGATTGCCAGGGTGGGTGCTGAGGATGAGCAAGAGTTGGAGAAGTTTGAGGAGGCATTGGTGGGTGCTCCAGAGATGCAAGGAGGGACTCTGAAGGTCCCAGAGTGGGTCATGACAGGAACAAACTCCAGGCATTGTGGGGAGAGTTGAAGACAATAAGACAGGATTGAGATGCAGCTCAGTGAGATCATGAGTTGGTACTGTGGGAGGCAGGAAAGAGGAGTATAGAGGTCCAGGGACTCTGGGGGCATCTGAAACAGTTAGAGGCCCAGCTGGAGGGGAGCATGGCAGTAAGACGACAAGGAGGACAGAGACCTCAGGTGGCCTGGGCAGAGGAGGAAGTGGGGAGGTGACATGAGGGGTGATTGGTAAACAAGGTGGCCATGAAGCATGGGGGAGTTCTTTGTAAGTGTCCTTCCAGTATCCCAATCACTCCTTTATACTGACCATGCAGCTTTCTTCCCCAAACTGGATTTGTAAGCATCAGATCCTTCTGGACAGGGGTTCCACCACATTTGCCTTGATCCAGAATCGTATGCAATGAATGCCCAGGGACCTTCCCCCAGAGCTTGATCAGGGTATGAGGCAGATGGGGCAGCTATTGGCAGGCCACTGACAGAGGAATTCAGTGGACCTGGGGTTGTGGTGGGAAGTGGCAATAGATATTGGAGAGCCCTTGCCATGGCACAAGAAGCTTCTGGTGACCATAGTGGCCCAAATGGAGATGGATCTGGCAGTGGCAGCAATGGAGAGGGAGACTCTGGAGAAGGATGGGTCAGGGGGCTGTAATTCCAGTGCCAGGGCAGTCTTTTTGGACTCTTGTCTTATTATATCATATTGTTATATATTGTATTTGTAGTACTGTAAGTAACAATTTCTTGCTGTTTTAGTGTGATTTTCAGCTTGTGTAAGGAAAAAAATGAGAAGGGAAACATAATTGGTACTGGTGGGAGTTGAATCCCTACTGAATCTAGAGGATGCCCACTAATGCCATCTGTACATGCTAGTCTTAGGGGTCTTGGAGCTTGGTGGGGTATCATTGGTAGAAGTCCCAAAGCTTGTCAGGAGCTCCAGAGAGATTCTTTCAGAGCTCCCAAGTGTCATTCTTGGTTCTGTAGCCTTTCCAACAGACTAAGTACTGGAGCTGATCATGGATGAGGCAGGAGTTGAGAATGTGGTTGACCTCATAGTGGTACTCATCCTTAACTTTGACAGGTGGGAGTCAGCCTGGATGTTGGCCAAGGAAGGGGTCCAGAGTGTACTTCTTGAGGAGGCAAATGTGAAAGATGGGGTGGAGGCCTTTCAGCCCTGGAGGTAGGTGAGCTTGTAGGCATGGGTCAAAACCTTCTGGAGAATCTTGAAAGGGCCAAGCCACTTGAAATCAAGCTTTACTAAGGGTCTCCAGATCTTGAGATTGTGCTGGTCAAGCCAGATGAGGATACCAGGGGCCCAGTCAGGGGTTGTTTTGCATCAAGCGTCAGCATGCTTGGAGTAGGCTTCATTGGCAGTGTCAATCTTGTCCTGGAGAAATTGGTGAAAGGACTGGAGGTCTTCAGCAACTTTGTGGGCAAGAGACAGGGTGAGTCAGGGGTTGTAACCCTTGTTAGCATAAAACAGGGAGACTCCAGTAACAAAATGGGGGGTGTTGTTGTAAGTAAACTTGGTGAGAGGCAGTTCTGCATGCCAGTCATTCTGTAAATAGTTAATATAAAGGCAGAGGCACTACTCTAAGGTCTGGTTTACTCATTCCATTTGTCCATTGGTCTCCAGGTGGTAGGCAGTTGAGAGGTTGGTCTTGATTTTGAGCACCTTGCATAGTGATTGCCAGAACCTGGAAACAAACAAGGATCCATGATTGGAAACAATGTTGTCTGGGAGTCTGTGCTTGGAGAAGATATGTTTAAGGAACAGTTTGGCAAACTCTGGGGCATTGTCAGTGGTGTGGCAGGGGATGAACAAGGCTTGCTTGGTGAGTCAGCAAACCACAACAAGGATGGCATTGAACCCTTTGGAGTTGAGGAGTTTGACAATGTAGTCCATTGAAATTGAGGACCAGGGGCAGCAGCTGATGGGGAGGGGCTTCAGCAGACTATACAGGCAATGTTGGGGGACCTTGGCTCAGAGATAGGGTTCACAGGCTTATATGTACTGGGTGATGTCCTTCTTCATCCCTGGCCAAAAGTAAGTCTGGGAGATAAGTTGGACAGTCTTACATATTCCTGGGTGTCCCCAGAGCTTGTGGTTGTGGTGCTGCTGAAGGATGTTGAGGTAGATGGACTTGTGGTCTGGAGTGTATATTTGGCTATCCCAAAGCAGGAGTCAGTGGTCTGAAGACAGTGTGAAGGTCACATCAGAGTTTGGGGCATTGGCAGGGTTGTTCTGGGAGTTATGCTGGGTGAGGAAGGTGTCTGGAGGTGTGTTTTGGATTTGGTGGAGAATTCCTTCTTCATTCATAATTAGCACAGCATTAAGGTGTTTAGGGAGGATTATTACATGGTGGTTGAAAGTATTCTGTTCAGCCTCAAATGACTTCTTTGGGTAGACATCTGGCCTCTGAGTGAGGGCATCAGGTTTTGCTCCAAGTCATCCCAGACAGTAATGGATGGTGAAGTCATGCTCAGACAGTTTCAGACCAGCAGGCTTGTCATTAGCTGAGTTGCTTGGTGGTCATGAAATATTGTATGCTGTCAGAGCCCATCTGCAAGAGTATTCTGGTGATGGCATAGTCAGAGGCATTGCATTCAAGGATAATAGGAAGGGCAGGGTCAAAGTGGCAGAGGATTGAGGCAGAGGTGAAGGCTTTCTTTAGAAGAGCAAACATGCTCTGACACTTGCTGTCCCAGTTCCAGGGGGTGTCCTTCCAGATGAGTCAGTTGAGGGGTTTTGTAATGCCAGAGTAGTTGTCATTGAACTGGCAGTAGAAGTTAGTGAAACTCAAAAATGATTGTACCTCTTTAATGTTCTGGGGCAGGGGCCAATTGAGGATGGCCTCAAGCTTTGCCAGGTCCATTTGTACACCATCCAGAGTGACAGTGACTCCCAGGCACTGGACCTTAGTGTGGAAGGAGCACTTCTCAGGCTTGGCATGAAGGTGATACTCCTGGAGTCATTTTAGCATGTGTTGAACATGATCCCAGTGTTCTTCCAGCAAGTTTGAGTAGATGAAGATGTCATCCAGGTATACAATAATGAAGACATCATTCATGTCATGGAAGATATTGTTTATGAAGTACTGAAAGGTGGTGGGGGAGTTGGTCATACCAAAGGGCATCACAAGGTATTCAAAGAGGCTGTAGCAGGTGCAGAAGGCAGTCTTCCATTCATGTCCTGGAGCAATCCAGACATTGTTGTAGCCAGACCAGAGATGTATCTTGGTGTAGACCTTGGCACTGCAGAGGCAGTCAACAAGGTCACTGATCAGGGGAAGGGGATACCAGTTCTTTTTGGTGACTTTGTTAAGTCCCTGGTAATCCACACAAAGACAGAGGAAGCTGTCCTTCTTCTTGGCAAAAAGACCAGGGGCTCTGGCAGCAGAGATCAAGGGTCAGATAAAGCCTTTCCTGAGCATGTTGTCAAGGTAGTCTTTGAGAGCCCAGAGTTCAATTTCTGACATGTTGTAGATCTTGCCAAAGGGGGGAGAGGTGCCTTCTTCAAGGTCAATCATGT
>JAGGAV010008250.1:0-12351 GCA_017657295.1 Termitomyces sp. DKA64 | reverse complement strand
TTGAAGTAGATGAAGAGTACTGCAAACAGTGTGCACTCACCTGGAAGCAATGTCAGGCGGGATTGGTAGCAGAACTGGAGCCATCTGGTATGTTGAATCCATACTTCAAGTCTTCAGTTCCGAAAGGATGAGGGGGGCTTTGTTTACCTTCGAATTTATGAGAAAAGGGAGACTATATATTTTCTAGATCATAATTCGTGATTGATCAATCTGCTTCGAATGACGAAATTATCATGGTATCATGATCTTCAAAGTGTCTGTGAAGTTTTGAAGCATTATAAGATGGGGTATTCTTGCCACGGTTCACAAATGTGTGGTATTCATGGGTAAAACAGGTGAAAGACATCATGGAAGGTGTTTCCAAGATTCCCGCTATGGTACTAGTGGGCTCTTTATTGGGCCGAGTATAGTAGCTTCGATCACACGCTAGCTTTGATCATCTTCATCATCATCTCATTTTCATCATTACAAAATGACATGGAAAAGCAATTTTACATGTTTCCGACATCTATATCTTCCTACACATACATCATGTCTTCCTTTGTTATATCTATCCTTATCAACAAGACCTCTGTCCCTTCGGTGTTCTCTAGCTTGTAAGTTCAGATAGTAATCTTGCCTTATGTTTTTCTTGATGTGACGGGAATATTTTCTACTCAGTGTCCATGTTTTTGCCTTCCCTTGTCTGTTTGGAGTTGCTTGGGATCCTTTACTTCTGCGGTGAGGCTGAAATCAGTGAAATTGAAGGTGTCGAGTTAAGATGGGATTGGTTGTACCAATTTGGGAATATATTGTGGAATGTGGTCGAAGACCTCTGTCCCTGGGATATATTCTCGTTTTCTGCATTTGTACTTACTTCTCTTGAGTGCTATGTAAAAGTGTGTTACAACTACTAACAAATACTGTAAATGTGTAAGATACATTTGATATTGAAAAAATTGTGACATTGACACCTGTTATAATTTGATCATTTCTTTTGTTCATACCGCACATTGTCCATGTGTACTTATTACAGAGTTTCTGACATTGTCATCTTTTCATATGCTCCTGCATCTTATCTAGAGCTACGTTTCTCTTATTTCTTTCCTTCTTCGTTTGATACCAGTTGTCTCCTTGCATATGTCAGATAGTCATGGACTTTGTTCTTCAGGTGATACAAAATTTGATGAGCAGATGCTTGTTCATCATTTGATATATGGTCTCTGATGTTTACGTCATGGTGAAGTTCTCTCTAATGCATCTTTAGATCTTGCTTTCCATGATACTGATTATGCGGCTGCTCAACTGGAAAAGTGCCAAAATAATGCATCTTCTTCATTCAATTATTTTGCAACTGACTGTATGCTGGAAACCATATTATTTGTGTGTTATTTACTATTTATCTGTACATTTCATCTTTCACTGCTGTTGCTCTAAATTGTCCCCTTTCTACCCTTCAATGGTGGGCTACCCACCTATAGAATTAGAAGGGGAAGAAAGTCAGTAAGCTAGAACTTGACCAGAAAAATATTGATCACATGCTTTATATTCACACATGATTCAATATGTGAGGCTAGGGTTGTATAAAAGAACTTTAGGGGAGGTAACTTATTAGATAACTTACAGGACCAAAATTTTTGGGTTTTTTACAAGATGTACTATCAGTAATTTCACCTGTCACAGTGTATAGCATCCTCTAGCATGTGGCATTGTTGGCTTGTTGGATGAAAGAAGTCATGGATGGCCTGATCAGCTGTTGAGATAGGGTAGATGCCTCAGATTACCTTTGGTGCATTGGAGTGTCTGCAGTAGAATTCTTGGATTGGAGCTGGTGCACATACTTTTTCCTGAGGTTTCCAATAGATGTTCTTGATCAATACCCCTTCCATCTCACTCTAAACTGCAGTTTCCTCCTGAATATACAACTGTCCAATATCTCTTCCACTTCATAATTGTCTTTATTGTCAACCAGGACTGGCACTGGTGGTGGATTTGGATGATGACCTGGAATGGAGTCCTCTGGAGCTGGGATCAGCTTTACCACATTGAAGACAGGATGCAACTGATGAAGACTTAGAGGAGAGTTCAGCCAATATGCTTCAAAGGGCCTAGGTGATGATGTGATAGTTTTTGGGAGTGGATCTGCATGAAGGCATAGAGGTTTCATCCCAATTATCCTGTCTCTCATTGCAGAAGAGCTGGAGGTACTGCTTCAGCTCCTGTTTGACATGTTCTGTCTGCACATCAGACTGAGAATGATAGGTGGTGGTTATATACAGCTTCACTCCCAGAAGACAGTACAGTTGACAAGTGCATTCAGCCACAAACTGAGATTCTTGTTTGGAGACATACCCATCCAACAGACTATGGAGTTTCCAGATGTTCTGCCAATATGAACTGGCTGCCCCCAGTGCAGAGAATGCAGTGTGAGTGGGGATGAAGTGGGATACAAAGCTCTTATCCACACTCTTGTGGTGCCATTCATGGGTCACACTTCAACAGCTGAATTAATGAAGAGGCCACAACTTGGTACCATAATTGACAAGGTGATGTTGGCCAGATCTAACATTGATTCACATCTTGAGCAGATGAGAGGGCAATGCAACTGATCCATGTGTCTTTGAATATGCTTGCAAAAAGGATTTGAAATTGCCATCAAACTGCTACAATGTACGATTTCCATTCTGCAATATGTTGCTCAATCCATATTGTGGAAAGCATTAACATCTGGAGGAATGGAGTCATGGAAGTAAGCAGTAAATTTATGCATTGATTCTGTAAATCTATCGAATAATACAATGATCTGAAAAAACCTCAAGACTATGAAGAATTACTCAATCTTCACCATGCTCAGGCATGGCATACAGAGTGGGGTATAACAAATGCATGTGTCACCTGCAACAGCCACTCCAACATAGCAGAACCCTACAATTTTGTGTCAAATATGGAGCCTGTAAGGGTGACCTCTAGGAGCAATGGCTAAATCATGCAGCTAGCAGAGGGGAATCCAAAGTGTATTAGATATGTAATAGATAAATACAAATAGTAGACTAATCACCTAGCAGAGGGGAATCCAAAGAGAACAAGTCTAAGGATCTCCTCTGCTCAGTGTGGCACATCAGGGGGTGGCAGAGGTGTGGGAATGACTGTGTAGGTGACTGGAGTTAGCTGAAGTATGCAGCAATGGATCACAGTAAGTTCTGGGGGTCTCCAGAGATCTCCAGAGACCTGTAGAATGCCCCAGAGTTGTCAAATGAGCCTCAGGGAAGCAGAAACAGGCATGGAGAGTTGGTGTCAGACAAGGGTGGAGGTTGGAAAGGGTAGTCTCCTGGCATCACCCCCCTCTAGCATGCAATGTCTTGACATGCAGGGTAGGAAAAGTTCAAGATTGCCTGGTCTGCTGGGGGGAGGTAATATATCCCTCTCATGGCTTGCAGCATGTCTGGATGTTTTTGGTGGAACTCCCTGACCAGTCTGGGCACATGCACATTCTCCCAGGGTTCCCAGGAAATATCCTTGATTCCATAGCCTTTCCACTTCACCTTGTACTGTAGTCCCTGCCAGAATAGACAGCTGTCCAGGATCTCTTCCATCTCATACTCCTTGCTGTTGTTGACCACCACCAGAGGAGGTGGAGGTGTTGGGCATTATCCAGGGATATGGTCTGCTGGGGCCAGAGTCAGTTTGACCATGTTGAAGATCAGATGGAGCTGGTGCTTTCCTGTGGGGAGCCAGAGTTGATAAGCTAGGGGTTCTACCTGCCATTCTACCATGAAGGGTCCTAATTGTCAGTGTGAGAGCTTCTTTGATGGCTGGGTGGTTGTAATATCAGAGGTGTCCAGGTAGACTTGGTCTCTGGGCTTGTACTGGGGCACTGGGGTCCTTCCATGGTCATAGTACTGTGACATGTGATCCTTTGCCTTCACCAGCACTGCCTGGGCTTCCTCCTGCACAATCTTCATCTGGTCCATGAACTCATTTAACTCAGGCCAGAGGAGCATGATGTTACTGTTGTCATCTCCTCTGGTGCCATGATCTGCTCTCTAAGACAGGGTGTCTGGCTTCCCTATGCTCTGGCCTGGCTTGTGGTGCAGCAAGAAGTCAAATGGCCAGCATCTCCTTATCATGGATTTTGTAGTTGCATTTGACCACATTCAGACTCTTTGAATAGAAGGCCACCAGATGCCACTTTCTGTCCTCCCAGGATTGTTGTGGCAGAACAGCTTCAGTGGCAAAGTTGGAGCTGTTGGCTTCAACCCAGAAGGGGGAGTTGTCATCCAGAAAGAGGAGGACAGGTCCAGAGGTGATGGCGTGCTTGAGATCATCAAAAGCTGTCTGCTCCAGGGACTGCCATCTCCAAGCAGCATCCTTAGCAGTGAGGTCAAACAACAGTCAGGCATGATGGGAGAAATCCTGGATGAACCTCTGGTAGAAGTTGGTGAACCCCAAGAAGGCCTGCACTTCCTTCTTGTTCTTGGGCTCCAGCCACTCCACCACACCTGCCACCTTCACCAGATCCATCTGCATGGCTCTGTGCAAGATGAATGGCCTCTCCAGTCTTCTTCATCAAGAAGAAGGACAGCTCCCTCTAACTGGTCCAGGAGTACCAGGTGCTTAATGCCATGATGGTGAAGAACCACTACCCCCTCCCTCTCATCTCCAAGCTCATCAGCAATTTCCAGGGAGCATGGTACTTCACCAAATTGGACATCTGCTGGGGCTACAACAACATATGGATCCAGGAGGGAGACATATGGAAGGCTACCTTCCAGACCCATTGGGGATTGTTCAAACCTCTGGTCATGTTCTTTGGACTCACCAGCAGCCCTGCCACCTTTTAGATAATGATGAACAACATTCTTCAGGACCTGATAGTGGAGGGTGTAGTGTGCATATAATCTTCATTTACCCTAAACAAGCCAGGCCAGAGCATGGGAAGCCAGATGCCCTGTCCCAGAGAGCAGACCATGGAACCATGGGAGATGACAACAGTAACATTGAGCTCCTCCAGCCTGAGTTGTTCACAATCCAAGCCATGGAAGCCCTAGCCCTTGAGGGGGCAGAAGTAGAGATCCTCCAGGATATCTGGCAGGGCAGCCAAGACAGTCTGCAGGAGGAACTGGTCACTCAGGCAGCCAGGGCACTCAAGTCTGGATGCACCACCAGCATCAAAGCAGTCCATGTGGACAAATGAGCCATCTGCAATGCACTCCTGACCTTCCAAGATCACATCTATGTGCCCAACAGCCCAGAGCTCCACTGGAGGCTTGTAGAACAACACCACAATTCCCAGATTGTAAGACACCCTGGCCAGTGGAAAATGTTAGAGCTGGTGTCCCAGAACTACTGGTGGCCCCAGATGTCCTGGTATATTGGGTCCTACACTAGTACATGCAATCTCTGTCTCTGGACCAAGCCCCAATGCCACCTTCCCTCCAGCCAGCTGCACCCCCTGCCTATTCCCAGGGAGCAATGGAGCATTGCCTTAGTAGATTTCATCATAGAACTCCCTGATGCCCACAGCTACAATGCCATCATGGTAGTGGTGGACCTCTATGGCAAGCAAGCACATTTCATCCCTACCCACACCACTTGCTCTATCATGGGCACTGCCAACCTGTACTGGAGGAACATCTGGAAGTTGCATGGCCTCTCTGATGCCTATGTATCTGACTGGGGCCCACAATTCATAGCAGACTTCACTCGGGAGCTCTACTGACTACTCAATATAATGCTGCACACCTCCACCACCTACCACCTGCAGTCCATCAGCCAGACCAAGCACATGAACCAGGAGCTCAAGCAATACCTCTGCCTCTTCTGCAATGAGCATCAGGACAACTGGGACAAGCTCCTTCCTGATGCCAAGTTCCAGTACAACAACCATGTTCACATGGCCACCCAGTATTCACCCTTCTTCCTGGACACCAGACATCACCCACACATGGGCTTTAAACCCCAGGCCCAATGTTTGGAGAATGAGGCTGTAAATGGGTTTGTGGACTGGGCAGTGCTGGCAATGGCAAAGGACAACATGGCACAGTACTACAACTGCAGAAGGACTCCAGTGCCCCAGTACAAGCCTGGAGACCAAGTTTGTTGGACATCACATCTTATCACATCACACAGCCACACCAGGGTTGCCACTCCATTATCCTGGCCACTATCACAGTTGCATTATCTTGACACATATCACAAGGCTCTCCATAGATAGAACCCTCAGTCGCTTATACCGGACTGAGGGTACATTACTTATAAACTATACTGACACACAAGATACTGACTGTACTCATAGAATAATACTTACATATTGTTCTTAGGTACAGTTCTCAATTCAGTCACTTATACCGGACTGAGGAATAATACTTACATATTGTTCTTAGGTCCATTTAGTAAGAGTCCGGATTCCAACAGGTTATGGGTGATTGCTGCTCAACAACTTTCTGAAGTGTCAAACTGTTTGCATCTGGACCTTTGATCCTATCTTATCACATATGCATTGCATTGTGTCTCTATATTTGTGTCTACTCTTTTCTTGCCTCTGAGTCTCTCTCTATGCTATGGCTCCCATCACCAGCTCCACACCTCTGCCCTCCAACACGTCTGCTCCATCCATTCCCAAACGCATCATCCGTCACAAATGGGAAGGCCCCAAGTACAGCCAGGCTGAGGGCAACTTCCATCAGTGGCAGGAGAAGCTGAAAGACTTCCTAATCCTCAATGGCATCTATGCCTACATCTTTGACTCCACCAAGCCATGCCCTGACATTGCTATCGAACCCCGCGCTCACACATTTATTAAATCTGCCCTAGTTGACGACAAGCACTGCAATCTTGTTACTGACAAGGGAGCGGCGCAATGCTTCAATGATTTGAAGTCATGCGCACAGAGGGAAGGCCCCATCAAGCAGATTGGCTTGCTCCAGGAGGCGCTCTCCACCTACTGCTCTACCTCGGAGCCTCTGCTGACCACTGCTGGTTGCATAGTGGACACAGTGAAGAGGGCTTTTGACATAGGAATGATAGATGCCAGGCTCTTCATGTGCATTGCCCTGCTCAACAGCCTGAACAATCCATCCTTTGAAGCTTTACAGAATTCTGTATCCACCATCCTCAGCAACAGTACAAAGGAGAAACTGTGTACTCCTACTGACATACATTTGCTTATGGAGAATGCACAGAATATTCTCAACTCAAAAGCCAGTCACTCCATGGCACTGCTTGCAAAAGGGGGCAGGAGAACATCTCAGACCACAGACCTACCAGGCCATAATCATGGGCCTGGTGCAGTTTGTTGCGAGAATTGTCAATCACTCAAGTGCCCGTGTAGAGGACATACAAAGCAGTTCTGCATTCAGAAAGGAGGTGGCATAGCTGGGAAATCCCTATACAATGCTCGTGATGCACAGAAAGCCTCGAAATCAAGAAATGAATCTACCACTTCCCCCAACGTCAATCCAGCTCAGACTTATGTAGCAGTAGCTGGACCAGATGGAAAGGCCTGGTATGTAAATCCGTCTAGCCTTGGGCAGCTCCCTGCACCCACTGAGAGTGCAGCTCTTGCAAATGTACCTATCTCATTGGATCTATCCACAGAATGCTGGGAACATGTCAGTTTTATGGCATTCAAGGAAGCACAAACTTCTGTCAATTGGAAGAGCTACTCAGGGCCAATCAAGGATCATATCATGGTGGCAGATGTGTCCCCCTCACAGCAGGCAAAGCAATCCATTAATTCCAGCCCCTTCCTCATAGACTCAGGAGCAACTGTGTATATCTCCCCTCACTGTGATGACTTCATGACACTACATCCTATCCAGCCTTGCACTGTCAAAGGATTGGGAGGGTCCTCTGTTGCAGCAATTGGAGTGGGTAACATCTGTATCCATGTTGCCAAGGGAGCAACCATCCTTATTGAGGATGCTTTGTATATTACAAATGCCACCGTTCATCTTGTATCTGTCAGCTTGCTAGCTAAACGATCCAATCTCAATTCCTTATTCGATGACACATCCATCAAAATCATAGACAAATCAACTCATGCAGTTGTCGCACAAGGTCTCCTTCTCCCTAACCAACACCTCTACGCCCTGACCCTTGACTCTGCCATCACTGGACATCATGCCTTTGTATCCAGCCATGCTCCTGACTTGGAAACTTGGCATTGCTGATTAGGGCATGCCAACTACCAAACAGTCATGGAAATGGCAAAGACTGGCCTGATCCCAGGTATGCCCACCATTTTCCCCTCCAAGCCCCCTAAGTGTGACTCATGTATTCTTGGCAAGCAGACCTGGAATACAGTGCCTAAGGTGCAGAAGGAGGGGCAGAGGGCGATGAGGAGGCTGGAGATTGTATGGGTAGACCTTACTGGGCCACAGGCCATTGTCTTGCGAAATGGATACTCTTACATAATGAATATTGTTGACAATTACACAAGCGAGCACTGGTCTATATTACTCAAGCATAAGAATGATGCAATAACTCATCTAAAAGCCTGGCAAATCATGCAAAAGATGGAAATACAAGGGAAGCTTGGCATATATCACACCAGATACAATGGTGAACTTGAAGGGCATCAAATGGAAGCATGGCTCCTTTCATGAGGATCAGAACATCAATTTGAGGCAGCTTATACATCAGGTCACATCAGGCAGGTCAAACGCATGCACTGCATAATCATGGGAAAGGCTAGAGCAATGTGCATAGGAGCAGGATGTCCACCAAACATGTGGGATGAATTTTACTTGATGGCATCACACCTACACAAGAGAATGCTGACCAAATCTTTTGCTGGAATTACACCACATGAAGCCTGGACTGGACAACAACCTAACTACTCCTACATGCAGGAAATTGGTTGCAAGGCTTTTGTAATGATCCTTGCATCTCACAACCCAAAGATTTATGCTAGATCAATCAAATGCATATTAGTCGGCTATGCCCAGAACTCAAAAGCCTATAGATGCTACAACAAGCGAACTGGAAAAATCTATGAGACCTATCACATCAGATTCTGTGAGAGCCATGATGGCCATGCACATCCCCTGACACCACTCCCTAGCAACATCATCAGAAATGAGCACACTATGCAAGATCAACCAGACAATCAGCCCACTGAAGAAATAGAATACAATGATGATGGCACCATACCTTCAGAAAAGGTCACCAGCCAGCCAGCCAAACCAGAAGCAGATGACAGAGAGCCTCAGCCCCAGCAATTGTGACAAGCAAATTGGATACCAGTCCCCACATACAAAGCTCAGCCTGACAATGCGCACCCCTTGTCCATTGAGCAAGCTGTGCAGGAGTCAATAGCAGCTGCAGATCAAATACACATGGCTCACACTGAAAGAAATGCTGCCAGGAACGATGTGGGTGCACACCCCAATTGAGAGCCAGAGATAAACAATCTGGGTGCCAATCAGGGCCATGATATCCCTGACATTGCCCACATTGCATCCAAGGAGGAGCTTGAGTACCTTCTGAACACCACCAAGGAGTTTTGCAACAACCCAGTTACACTGGAGCTTAACAATGAACCAAATACAGGGGCAGAAGCTAAGAAATCTGGAGACTCAGCTAAGTGGGAAGCAGCATATCGCAATGAATTAAACTCACTTCATGAAATGGGAGTGTATGAGTTAATGCCACACTCAGCAGTACCCCCAGGTGCTAAAGTCAGAACTGGCCAACCCGTCTTCAAGATCAAATGTGATGAAAATGGGGATGTGGTATGTTTCAAGGTTAGGCTCATGTTCTGAGGCTACAAGCAGATTCATGGCCAGGATTACAACAAGACAACCTCACCTACAGCGTGCATGGAATCTTGGTGCATCTTACTACATCTGGCTGTGGCCAAGGGCTGGAACATGGCACAGATCAATGTCAAAACCCCTTTTCTCTATAGTGTCCTCCCAGAGGAAGAAACTCAATACATGAAACAGCTGGATGGATTCGAAGAAGTTGGGAAAGAGGACTGGGTATGGAAGTTGGTGAGAAGACTCTATGGGATGAAACAGGCAGGGCAGATATGGAATGGAATGGTGAATGATAAAATGATATCATGGGGTTTCAGGAGATTAGCATGTGAGTCTTGCATATACTACCAAGTCACTGACCAGGGGACAATTATTGCAGCCCTACACATTGACAATTTCCTCTCTATCATGAGCAATGAGGAGGAGAACGAGCAGTTTAAAGATCAAATGCAGGAAGTATGGACCATTTCTGAGCCACATTTTGTTGTTGGCATAGCTGTAGAATGGGACCAACCAAATCATTCCATGAAACTCTCTCAGATTGCACTCATCAACAAAGTAATCAAACAGTTTGGTCAGAGCAATGCAATGCCACTCACTCTTCCTATGGATCCCAACTCCAAGCTCCGACAAGTAGATCGCAGCACCTTGTCCCCAGATGAACAATGCTCCCTGGAGAGAATGCCATATTGCCAATTAGTTGGGTGTCTCTTGTATCTAGCAATATCCACTCATCCAGACATTGCTTTCAGCATGCAGCAGCTAACCCAATACCTCAACTGCTATGCTGCACCACATTGGAATGCCACAATCCACCTGGTCCAGTATTTGAAAGGAACTTGGGACCTATGACTCCACCTTGGAGGAGAGGAGGAGAAAATTATGCTCACTGGGTACATGGATTCAGACTGGGCAAGTTGCCCTGATACAAGGCACAGCATCGGCAGATACACTTGGAACCTTGGCTCTGGGGCAATCTCCTGGGCAGTCAGAAAACAGAGGATGGTGGCAGCTTCTTCCTGCAAAGTGGAATATATGGCAGCATATGAGAGCGCATAGGAAGGAATATGGCTATGGGCACTGCTGAAGAATATTGGGCAAGACTTCATGACTCATCCTACATGCCTATTCTGCAACAATGACTCAGCTATTGCACTATCTGAGGACCCCTTACTACATGCATGAGTAAAACACATTGACATCAAGTATCATTTCCTGCATGAGTGTGTACAATCGAACAAACTGGTTCTACATTGAGTCCCATCAAAAGAAAACACAGCAGACATCTTCACCAAAGCACTGTCAGCCACTGCCTTCCAATATCTTTGTCCACATCTTGGCCTGCAATAGCATGCACCAGAATTCCATGTGAGGAGGAGCTGTCTGTGGTGAGGAGGAGTGTTGGACATCACATCTTATCACATCACACAGCCACACCAGGGTCGCCACTCCATTATCCTGGCCACTATCACAGTTGCATTATCTCAACACATATCACAGTGTGAACAATGAATCCATTGTTTGCACACACTATATATATATGGACTCTCCATAGATAGAACCCTCAGTCACTTATACCGGACTGAGGGTACATTACTTATAAACTATACTGACACACAAGATACTGACTGTACTCATAGAATAATACTTACATATTGTTCTTAGGTACAGTTCTCAATTCAGTCACTTATACCGGACTGAGGAATAATACTTACATATTGTTCTTAGGTCCATTTAGTAAGAGTCTGGATTCCAACAATGTTAGCCACTACAGCCATCTCCAAAGGGCCAGAGATGACAAGGGTAGTTGTCTCTGGGCTGGTCTCAGTAAGCAAGGAAGACTCCACCTCACTGTCCACCACCATTGTTTCAATATGGGGTGTGGCCTGGGAGGGTGTACTCTGGATGGCCAATGATGCAGGGGTTGCATCAACCATTGACAAGGAGGGCCCCACTTCTGTCGATGGCCCCATTGGTGGAGAAGACACTGCAAGGGGCATCTCTTCCTCAGCCAGGGCAGCATCAACCACTGCTGCTAGTTGGTGCAGCAAGTGGGTGAAGAATGGGCAACTCCCCATAGCATAGCCATTTGGCCCCACAAAGTGGGAAGTTCCCTTGGCTCTCCTGAAGTTTGAGCACTTGGAAGCACTTCCTGTCATCATAGGTTGGGTTGTACCACCCATCATACCCCAGCATGTGGTGGGGCTTGCCAATGGTGCAGAGTTGCTGATGGCATTCATTGTCAACCCATGAGAACAGGTTGATGTGCATAGCACTCCCTAACCAGTGGTGATCCAAGTAGCATATACCATAGGTATACACATGGTTCACCCAGGCAGGTAAATAGAATCCTTGACTTTGTCCTGTGCAAAGTAGCACGAGGATTTTGGCGAAATGTCTCTAAATCAAGCCTGGACACGTGACCATCTTCTCGATTTGGAAATGACTGTCGACAAGTTATAATGATCGAGACCCTAGACTTGGTAACCCATGGTCAAGCCTACTCCATTGCACGGCAAGGTTCGGATCAGATACTGATGCATGGGATGCTCGAGGCACGGGTTTGACTGGCGAAGTCCGCGTGGTCGTCCTCGCAGTCTTTTCGTGTTCC
>JAGGAV010008249.1:0-12364 GCA_017657295.1 Termitomyces sp. DKA64 | reverse complement strand
TTTTTACTTGTGTTCATCCTCCTGTCTCTTTCTCTTCAATCTATCAGTTTCCAGGTTTACCTTTCTCAGTTTTCTTATTTCTCAACTCAACCACATACTTGTTTGCTATCAAGTCTGCCCAGGTGGTTCTTTTGCTCTGTAGGAGCCCCCCCAGGGTCAAGGGATCCTGACAGTTTTGCCATAGTTGTGGTCATTTTCATATTTCAGCCTTTCCAGCATTTTTTTTTTGCCTACTAATTGGGTTCCTAGACCAATGACAGCTCCTGACTGACTTCTGTACCTACCAATTCTAATATTAAGATACTATTTCTGCTGATTTTGGTATCTAGGAGTAATGCCTCTGAACCCAGTCAAAGTGAACCTGCTTGGACTTTTGCACCCCCTTCTTGCCCCCCCTTCTTGCCCTCTGTAGCTTTCACCTCCCCTGTTCTGTATTGTTGTTCTCTTCCCTCAAGGGCATAGCTCTATAGTAGATAGAGGATTTGCTATTTTACACTGCACTTACTGCATCATTTTGGAGCCTACCATGAGGGCTTCTAAGGCAGAATCCTGACTAAAACTAGGTTTCAGAAGTGTCACATGGCAAGCTCAGGAGTTACACTCTTCATTGATGTGTTTTCCACTACCACCCACAGTTACCTGTTAACCTACATCTATCTCACCTACTGGCTTGCCTAGACTAACTACACTTTCAGAAGAGCTTGAGTGATCCTCCTCCCATTTAAACTTGGGCAATATCACAAACATATTTCCCAAGGCCTCCTGCAGCCAACTTTGAATAATTGGTAACAAGTGGTCACATTCTTCACCCCCATTCCTATGTTCCAGATAAACTTGAGTATCTTTTACCCTTTCCCCTTCTACTTTGTCAAGCAGAAATGACATGGACATAGCTAATACAGCTACTGGATATATTCTAATTGTCTGACTTAGAATAGCATTCCTAAGCTTGCACTCTTGGGACCTGGCATGATTAAGTCATTTGCTAAAGTCTGGTACTTCAGTAGCTGCCTTTAGTATTGATCAGATCTGAAAACTCTTCAAGCTCTCCAATAGTTCCCACTCTTTCCACCCAGATAAACCATTGTCCCTATCATGATATTCAAAGTAGTTAAGCTTGGTTTATTCACTCACTCAGGATTGACTTGTGAATACTTTTATCTCTTGGTTTCTTGGGCCTCCTTGATAGACCATCTACACAGAAGGTTCTACTAGGCACATGCCTGAGTATGATATGATAGAGTAGGACATTCTCATTTAATCACCGTGATAGCTGCATTGGGCCATACCCCTGGGTTACTTAGCATCCCTTTTGAATACTTGGCATCTGCTTCTACCACAAGGTTCCTACAATCAACTAGTCAATACATGTTGGCTTGCAAGGTTCTCATCAGACCATATGTCTCTTGTTTAGGTTGTTAAAACCAAGCCTCTCTCTCATTGAGTGTAGTTGTTCCCAACTTGGCCACAGGGTCTTTGTTTTGAATCCTCCAGCTTTTCTTGTGATTTCTCAAAGCCCACTGCCATATAAGAGGTCTCCACTGATAATACCACAGACCCCCTTGATTCATAGTTGATAGGCTTTAGAGGAGCACTCCTTTTTTTTTTCACAACAGCTTCTTCATCTCAGCCATTGCTGACTGCCACTCTTCATGTCAGACAAAAGGTATATTGTTTTGGGTTAACCAGTTAATAGATGCAGCCACTTGAGCATAGTCATATGAACATCCTAAAGGTACCACATGTTCCTAAGAAAGCCTGGACCTCCGACCTATCCCTACAGTTGCTCCATCTGATAACAATGGAAAGTCTTTTATTTTCAGGTTTCTGTCCTTCATAAGAGCATCTGTGACCAACTACTACAATTTCATCTGCACATCCTGTTGGAATCCAACCATGTAATGTCAGCTACTTAGGAAACAATGACATGCAGACTCTTGGCCAGGGTCAATATCCTTGTCTGATAATAAAGCATGAGTGAAAAGAAATAAATAATGGTCAGTCAGTTTAATACCCCCAGTTCATTGCACAAGACACAGGGTGAGTAGATAATATTCACTATACAGACTAAAACAGTATTTACTATAGTTGTAGATTTACTTACATTGTGCAACCATAGGTATACACTTGATACCAGTCAACTGCACAAGATTAAGGATTTACTTATAATGTGCAACTATAGGTTTAACCTTTTATCAGGTTATGAGTTTTTGCTGCCTCAAACACTGAAGAGTTGAACATTCTCTACTCACAAACTGTGCCTTGCCAGATCAAATATCTGATTAAACCTGGCTAATTTATGTGCATGCATTGCATACCCTTGAAACCACTGCTGCCTTTATTCTTGCTTCACATTGCATTGCCATGGTTGTGATAACTAGAAGTATTAAGCCACTAGCCTTGTCTGGTGTCAGGATTGCCAAGATGAGGGTCATGGACAGCTCAAGCAATCTGACAGTCATGCCAGTTAGGAAGATCACATCTTCTTGGACTGGACATGCTCTAGATCAACATGATGGCAAATACAGTTGAGTGTATTACTGTACATGGGTTTTGAATATGCAACTGGTTGTGCTCCTTCAAACCCTTAACAAAAACAATCAATGCCATCTTCAAGAAAATTGATCATACTTTCAGTGCTGTAGAAGTAATAAAAGACTTACTCAAATCCATTGCTATATTATCTGCACTCTCAAAAACATCTTTCATGCACATTCAGTTGATTATATTGTGTGATCTGAATAAGCCAAAGACACCAAGAAATATGGACCTGTAGAGATTTGAAAATTCTTGGAAGAAGAACAAACCCTGCTCAATGCTGACAAGTCCCACTCCATGTCAATTGACAATCTGCTGACTATGTTTGGTGCTAAACAATTCTAAAGCAAATTTACTTGCACCATTTTGAAGGAATGAAGTCGCCCAAATCAAGTCTACATTGGTTACTGCCCAATGGTGTATGTTACAGACATGTAAACTTGGTTACAATTGGTTGTATTACATTCACACAAGACAAAAGTATTCCAATCATAGGAATTCCTATATGTAGTGTAGAAACAAAAAGACCACATTACATAATATGTAACTGTTGTATAAAAAGCTAAATAAGATTTAATACTAATAGATATATTATGATTGACATCTGCAGTGTCCACAGTAAGGTAATGTACTCTGTTATGCTCCCCCCCTTCAGACCATATTGTGGTCTGATCAAGTCCAGGCAATGGGGTGCAAGATGTCTGGCAGTGAGCAACATTCCTACTCATACAACAAGTCAGCCTCATCTAATGGCAATGGCATAGGCACATTGAGATAAATGTAAGCAGAGCTTGGACTAGATGCTGCTACTGGGTTGAGGCCTTGGACCTCTGGGTCTTCTAGGGATGGACCAGCTTCCATTACAGATGTCTTGGGCTGCATACATAGAGGGAAGCCATGAGCTACTGTTCTCTGCCACAAGTTTTGCTGGGTGGAATCCATGCTCACCAGATGGTATAGGCCATGTCACTTATAATGTTTAACATTGTCAGCTTCTCACTGCTGTAGTGCATTAAGACAATCCATGTCATCATCAAGGGGGGTGTGCCAGTCATCCCACTCAGGAATGGCCTCAGGGGTGCCATATATGGCCAGACATTGGTGCCATGCATTGTCTACCACAATATACTCCATGTCTGGGTGATCATGGTGTTTGTGGAAGTGGTATTCCAAGCATACCACTCTGAACATGCTGGTTGTGGAGCAAGACTTGGATGACATCATCATCTGTAATGTAATCTGCCTGGTTGTCACAGAATACCAGTTGGTAGATGTGTGTGTAAGGGTGGCCTCCAGGAGCAGTGGCTAAATCATGCAGCTAGCAGAGGGGAATCTGAAGTATATTAGAGAGGTAATAGACAATACAAAATGGTAACTAATCACCTAGCAGAGGGGAATGTGAAGAGAACAAGTCTAAGAATCCCCTCTGCCTGGTGTGGTGCATCAATAGGTGGTGGAGTCATGGGAATAGCTGTATAGGTGACCAGAGATAGCCAAAGTGCTCAACAAGAGATCTCCAGAGATCTCCAGGGACCTGTAGTATGCCCAGGAGCTGTCAAACAAGCCTTGGGGGAGTGGAACCAGGTGAAGAGGGTCAGTGTCAGACAGGGGTGGAGGTTGAAAGGGGTAGTCCCCTGACAGGGTGCCTGCAAGGTGGCAGATGCACTGATGAATGGCACCTCAGCATGGGCATGGTTGTATGCATCAATTGCCTCCTGGTACATACTAGGACAGGCAAAGACAAATGTCATCCTCTTGACAAACAATGACCTTGCATGTCCCTGTGGAGACAGCAGGGCAAACTCAAAAATGGTTTGCCAGTGAATCTGGAAGGCCTGGTCAAATGCAAGTCCTGGCACTGGGTTTGGCATTCTAGGATGGCAGTAGTATAGCACATGTTGTGCTATAGATTCCAACTCAAACTTTGTCTGACCGTACCCCCATGATTGTCCACACTTGATGGCCAGCCTTCTTCTTCCACTTGACTGTCCCCTTGGAGATGGCCCTTTCCAGCATCCATAGTGTGGGATCTGTCAGATGCACAGGAAGTCTGGCTTTGTTGACCTCCAGATTATCAATGATCATAGCCATCACTTCAGGAAATTGTCTGAGTTTCTTGAGAAAAACATAATAGAAACATGTTATATAATTTCTAATATGTTTTTCTCAAGTAGAAATTATTAAGTAAATTTAGAAACAATTGAATAAAATTATTCATGTTCATATTGTGTATCTCAAGTAAATAAATAGTTTCCATTTGAATTTTTCTTGAGAAACACATTATAAATACAAATCATGTTTCTCACCTCTATGTATCTTTATGTGATTCTTTCAAAACTCCTATTATGTTTCTTTTCACTGTATCTTGAGAAAATCCTTTTGTATTTCTTTATTAAAATTACTTAGAAACATTTTTGGTAATTTGCGAGAAAAATAAATTAAAAAATCTTAAAATGTTTCTCAAGAAACATCAATTAGAAACACACATCATGATAATGAGAGATGTGCTTGTTGTGCACTGCACATACATGCATCTACTCACTCATCAGATATTGATTTTGTTTAAATGGCATCCTTCCACCTCATTGTCTGGACAATTGTCTGAATGAGGGACAAAGACAGGGTAGCTGGCCTAGGGCATGTCCACCTTCTGCACAGGCAGAAATCAAATGCTGTCCTCTTTGGCAGCCAGTGGTACATTTGCAGGGAATACCACTGCAGGAAGATGCTTAATATCCTCTTCCCAGATTACCTGGCCTTTTGAGGACTTAAATGCATGCAGGGACTCCAATAGTCCCTGACCTGCAGCAGTGCCCCCAACTTTGGGCACTGCTCCCCCAGCCTCCTCTCAGGCATGTGTCTGCTCAGGTGCTTCAAACTGAACACTAAAGGGCACACCCTGTCCCATTGCATCCACCACTGTGAATGCCATTGATAGTGGTCCTGCCCTTGTGTGCTTCACCTCCATGTGCCACACCTCCTCCAGGGTAAGCATCCATCTCTTGAGCACTTGGGTGAACTGTTTCACCATGTTGTACTGTTGCTCTTGCAACAGTTTAATTGTGTCAAGTACTCCAAGAACTATTCATGTAATGGGGTCCTGTAACATTGAAGTCCCTGGAGGCACTCACTGACCTGCTTAGATCAGCCTTTGCCTCAGCTCCTTGATGTTCCAGGTTCAATTCCTGGTGTGGTCACTTTTCCATTTCTAACAGACAAGTCCTCTAAAAAAAAGCAACCAAGTCCAACAGCCATAATTGATGTTCACTCATGTCACACCAACACACTTGTTCATAGCCTTGACTGTCCACTAAGCACTTGGCTTAGCCAGCTGTCCTGGCCACTTAAGTCCCTGGAGCTCCAAATAGCTGTCAAGCACCACTAACTTTGAGCAGTTCACATATGGTTCCCAGGTAGTATCCCCCTCCAACCACTGCACCTCAAACTCCAAACAACCATCAGCATTCCACAAATGACCCAACAGATCCTCCACAAGCCATTTGTGGTCATTGACCATGCCAAAGTCATATGGACCTGGACTTGCCCTGTCAGGAAACATGATGTCATCTGTCACCTTGTATGGCTGTAACACTGACACATAAAACTTATAAACAATATTCTGCTTCACCAGTGCTGTTGGCAACTCAATTGCATAGTTTGATATCTCTAGAAACAACTCCAGAACTTGATAGGGCCCAATGAACTTCAGGCATAGTTTACTTGCCCTGCCCTGGGGCAGGCTTGGTTGAGAGGTATACCAAGGCACCCACTTCAAGCCCAGGGTCCCTTCCTCAGTGCTTGTTCATGTGCAGAGACTGAAAGACTCTGGCCTTAATAATGGCATCATGGGCATGGGCCAAGTTCTCCAATGCTGCCTGTACAAAATCTCTGACCACTCTGTGCACAATTTCATTGGCCTGGATCTCTCACAGCATGGAGTGCATGTACTGTTAACAAATCACAAACTCTTCCAGGGGCATTTTATCCACCCAATCCCTCTGGTCATGATGTACCATTGCTCTTGGTATCTGAGCAATGTTCCAGTTGACCTGCTCAGTCTGGCCATCTGTCTGTAGATGGAACAATATGGACATCAACAGTTGAGCCCCTAATAGTTTATGGAGCTCTCTTCACTACTTAGACATGAACTTAGACTCACAGTTGCTTACAATTGATCTTGGGAGACCATGCAGCCTCACTATTGTACACAGATGAATCCATGACAATTTGGAAGCCTTCATTGTTGTGTTCACTGGAATGAGGTGAACCATGCTAGTCATCTGGCAGAGAACTACCCACAGGTGTTTATATCCTCACAATTCAGGAAATGGACCTATAAAGTCCATTCCAATTGAATTCCAAGGCTTTGTTGGTACTGGCAACAAGTGCAACTTTCCCATCAGTCATTTATGAGAGGCCATTGACCTCTGACATATCTCACAGGACATGCAAAAGTGAATGACTTCTGCACTCAGTTTGGGCCACTAATACCATTGATAAATGTAGTCAATGGTTTTCTTGCTATGTGCTTGTTTGACCACCCATAAAATCAAGGGCCAATACCATGAAAGGCAAAGGATGCATTGTCCTTTGAGATTGTTGATCCATATCAGTTTTCCATTGATCTGGAATCATGGGTGCTCTGGTGGTTTATCTAGAATCACTGAGTACAGTCAGTCCTGCCCATACTCCCACTGTATCACATGCCAAAACCTGTCACTGCCATGCTTGGGTAGCAGTGGCAGATCTGGAGCTGTATCCACAACCTCTGCCACACTCCTATATCATTGCATGCATCATTATGCTGTCTGCCTGTGGTTTGCATCACAGGACTACTGCTCTCCAGGCAAGTTGCCACTTGTGCCATGACATCTTACACCTTGCATTTCTCCTGCAGTTGCTAGCTTTGTTGCAACTCTTGTGCCTGCATGGCACAAATCTCAACAACATTCTCCTTCATCTCTCTGTATCAATGATATGGCAAGTCTTTGCCATCCCTGTTGATGTGAGCATTGGTATTGACATAGAGAATATGTGGCATCCCACTCCACCTGAAACTCTCTGGCAACCCCAACTAGCAGTGTAGAGCAACCACTGGCAATCATGCCTCTGGCCCTATGGAACCCACCAACCCCACCTTGTGCTCCCCCCCAGGACAAGGATATATCAGGTTCTACTGACCATGGGGGCTCAGCTGCACTGGGTAATTCCTTACTAGGCAGACATGACATTCTGCATTTATAATCCAATGCTGCAGGGTTGTCTGGAGTTTGGATACCTGTGCAAACAAGCTAGGGAGAGAGGTCTGAACAGGTCTAGGGTGTCCCAGAAGGGTCTAAGACCAGATATGGCCAGGATCAGGGCTGGGTAGTGTTGGGAGTGTGCTCAGGGCAAGTAATGGAAATACAAGTCAAGTGGAGGTTGCACAGACTGACTGGAGCAGGACCAGGGAGTTGACAGGAAATCAACTAAAGTTGAGAGACTCCCAGGTTGATCATAGACTGAGTCTGGGACTAGTTATGAATGTTTACAGTCATAAAGCTGTGAACAGAGATGTGAACAGAAACCTGGAACAGAGGCTAGCATGTGGAGAACTTAAGAGGAAATAAGAGAGACAGAGCAAATGAGATGAGACAGAGTCAAGACAAGATAAAGACAGAAAAAAAGGAATGGATTGACAGAGAGATGAGGCTAGAGATAGAGAACAAGACCAGGAAAACATAACAGGCAAAACTGGGAAACTGAGGAATACTAGCAATATCAAGACTACTGTAACAGATACTGCTATATGACTTATATACTAACTACCAAACCTCCTTCAGGGACTGCAGGCATAATGGTGGAGCTCTTTGGGGCTGCAACAGGTATCAGTCCTGATCAGTTGGTGGACTGCAGTGATATTCTGATGGGAACTGATGGGAATGTGGGCTGCACCATGGCTGTCAGGGAGCTCCAGAGTGATCAGGCAGGTTGCAGGGTGAGTCAGGAGTGTGTGCTGGAGTCTGGAAGATGTGGGAGGTACCCAGGGGTTTGGAAGGGGGTTTTGACTGGGCCTGCAGGGGTGTGCAGGGCTTATTGGGGATCACCAGGAATTGCTGGGGAGATGTTGGAGGTTGCCAGGGTGGGCATCCAGGGTGGTTGAAGGTTTGGAGAAGGTTGGGGTGTATTGGTGGTTACTCTGGGGATACGAAGGGAAACTCTGGAGGTCCTGGAGTGGGTTGTGACATCACCCCCCCTTCAGCATTGAGACTCTCAAGGCACAGGGCAGGATTTCAAGATTGGTGGGGCATGAGAATCAAAGTAGGAGCAATATTGATCAATCTGCAGCAAGAGCTGTGGCATGGGGAATGAAGTCAAAGCAGGATCATTGCTTACCAAGAAGCTCCTCCTAGGAAGTTAAAAGGGTCAGAACATACCCCAGGGCTTCTACAACTCGTTGAATGTCTTCCTCAGCCTTGTCCCCCATCCTCTTTGTCATCCCCTACCCTCCTCCTTCACCATCCAATGAGAACCATACAGTGGTATGGGTGGAGTACAAGGGTTGGCAAGCAGAATTTAATTGATGGCAGGATTGGAAGCAGATTGATGCCCTGTACCATAGTCATGAGTATGCCAGTTCTGTGTATGGGCTGAGCTGATACGTCAGGTAGAGGTGTTGGCAATAGTGGTGGGCCTGTCCAGGGTTTCCCCTCAGTCCCTGAGATTGTTGTTGCAGCCCATCCCAGCCTAGAGTTGGGCATGGTTGTGGTTGTCCTGGAAGCACAGCAGATTCCTCAGGCAGAGGTAATGCTGAAGCAATTTACAGAGGCAGTTGGGCAGCCATGTAGTCCCCCAATGTTGGAGTGGTGTTGAGGGGAGGCCCTGGTGAGTTGCTGGTGCTTCCTTTTTTATCCCTCTGGTACTGACCTGATGTACTGTGCTCTCTGCATTCAGTGTGGGGAGCAGTGCAAGTTCAAGGCACCAGTGCAGGGATCTCACTGGGGTTCTTCCATCTGCCTCCCATGTTGATTGAGGCATGAAAAGTGTTCACTCACCCAGGCCTGGCAGGCAGCCTGTGTCTCTGCAAGATAGGGGTGGGACTTGGCATGTGTAAGGGGATGACTCTGTTAGGTAACTCTGATAGGTAACTCTGACTCTATCTGGCCTTAGTCATAGAAACAGCATCATCTCTAGCACTCCAACCAACCAGCTGCTGAGCCCCTGCACCCTCCAGTCAGTAGTAGTCAGCCCTTTGTAGTCATCAGACCTTATATCTCCTTTTGACATATTGTTAGTAATATCTGCTTAGCATACCCAGGCTGCTTACCACATATAGTATTAGTCATAGCATAGCCACAGATGTAGTATATAAGCTGGTCAGCAGGATAGAATATTCTCTGACTGAACAATAGTAGTGTTCTCCTGGTCTACACATTGAACTGACTGTGAGCTTGCCTAGTGATAACTGACTCCTTTCTTGCCTTGCTTCAACCCTTGCCAGTGTAAGGGCCACCTCTGGGAGCAATGGCTAAATCACACAGCTAGCAGAGGGGAATCTGAAGTATATTAGAACAATAACTGACAATACAAATATTAATTAATCACCTAGCAGAGGGGAATCTGAAGAGAACAAGTCTAAGGATCCCTGCTGCTCAGTGTGGCACATCAGTGGGTGGCAAAGGTGTAGGAACAACTGTATAGGTGTCTGGAGTTACCCAAAAATACTCAACAAGGGATCACAGTAAGTTCTGAGGGTTTCCTGAAGGGGAAAATGACCTCTGGAGATCTCCAGGGATCTGGAGAATGCCCCAGAGTTGTTGAACAAGCCTTGGGGAGTTTGGAATGAGTCAAGGAGAGTTGGCTTAGGTCAGACATGGGGGTCTGAAATGGAAGTCCCCTGACATCACCTCCCCTCTAGCATGCAGCATCTTGATGTATGGGGTAGAAGAAGTTCCAGATTGCCTGGTCCACTGGTCAGATGGGATAAATCCCTCAGATGGCTTGGGGTGCATCTGGGTGCCTCCAATGGAGCACTCTGACAAGTCTGGGCACATGCATGTTCTCCTGGGGTTCCCAGGAGATGTCCTCAATTCCACAGCCCTTCCACTTCACCTTGTACTGTAGCTGCCACTGGAATAGGCAACTATTCAAGATCTCCTCCACCTCATACTCCTCACTGTCATTGACCACAACCAGGGGTGGTGGGGGTGCCAGGCATTGTCCCAGGATAGGGTCTGCTGGTGCTGGTGTTAGTTTGACCACATTGAATACCAGGTGAAGCTGGCACATTCCAATGGGAAGCCAGAGTCAATAAGCTAGGGGTCCTACCTATCATTCCACTGTGAAGGGCCCTAATAGTTGGTGTGAGAGCTTTTTTGATGGTTGGGTGGTTGTAATATTGGAGGCATTCAAGTAAACTCGATCTCCAGGCTGCTATTTGGGTGCCAGTGTCCCTCCACAGTTGTAGTATTGTGCCATGTCATCCTTTGCCTTTGCCAGAGATGCCCAGGCTTCCTCCTATGCAATCTTCATTTGATCCACAAACTCATTCACAGCTTCATTCTCTGAAGGTTGAGCTCAGAGTTCAAAGCCCATGCATGGGTGACATCTGATGTCCAGGAAGAAGGGTGAGACTTGAGTGGCTGCATGAACATAGTTATTGTACTGGAACTTGGTATCAGGGAGGAGTTTGTCCCAGTCATCCTGGTGCTCATTGCAGAAGAGTTGGAGGTATTGCTTGAGTTCCTAGTTCACACATTTGGTCTAGCTGTCAGACTGTGGGTGGTAGGTGGTGGAGGTGTAAAGCTTCACATTAAGTAGTTGGTAGAGCTCCTGGGTGAAGTCCACCACAAACTGCAGAGCCCAGTCAGACACATAAGCATTGGAGAGGCTGTGGAGCTTCCAGACATTCTTCTGGTATAGGTTTGCAGCCCCCATGGCAGAGCAAGTGGTGTGAGTAGGAACAAAGTGTGCCTGCTTGCCACAGAAGTCCATGACTACTATGATGGCATCATAACCATGGGCATTGGGGAGCTCTACAATGGAATCCACCAAGGCAATGCTCCATCACTCTGTGGGGACAGGTAGGGAGTGGAGCTGTCTGGAGGGGGATTGACACTGGGGCTTGGTCTGGAGGCAGAGATTGCATATACTAGTGTAGGACACAATATACTGGGACATCTGGGGCCACCAATAGTTCCAGGACACTAGCTCCAACATTTTTCATTGGCCAGGGTGTCTCACAATCTAGGAGTCATGGTGCTACTCTACAATCCTCTGGCATAGCTCTGGGTCATTGGGCACATAGATGCAGTCCCAGAAGGTCAAGAGTCTGTCATGGAGGGCCCACTTATCTGTGTGGATGGACTTGATGCCAGTAGTACATCCCAACTTGAGTGCCTGGGCTGCCTGAGCAATGAGTTCTTCCTGCAGACCCTCCTGGTTTCCATGCTGAATGTCCTGGAGGATCTCCACCTCTGCTCCCTTGATGGCTAGACCTTCCATGGCTCAGATGGCAAACAACTTGGGTTGGAGGAGCACAATGTTACTGTTGTCATCTCCTCTAGTGCTGTGGTCTGCTCTTCAGGACAGGGCATCCGGCTTTCCCATACTCTGGCCTGGCTTGTGATGCAGTGAGAAGTTGAAGTTGGTGAGGTAGAGAGATCACCAGGCCTGTTGGCAATTGAGCTTCTTGGCCATCTAGAAGTGTTCAAGGTTCTTGTGATCCATCCACACTTCAAACTTATGCCATGTGTTGAGGTACAACTTACAATCACCAACATACTATTTTTCTTTTCTTTTTCTACATATTCTTTCCTTTAGTTGCGCCACTCTCAGGAGTACTGCC
>JAGGAV010008248.1:0-10370 GCA_017657295.1 Termitomyces sp. DKA64 | reverse complement strand
CCTCTCATTCCTCTCATTCCTCTCATTCCTCTCATATTCCCCTCTCCTCAATCAAATATTCCAAAATTGACCTCCTCATCCTCTCTTCAATCTCCACTCCAACTTCTCCCCCTACATCCCCCATTTTGAACCCTCCCTCACTTCATCCTTCTGGTGATGAATGTCCCTGATGCAACAAGACATTGACAGAATGTGGCCAGCTACACATGGAAGAAATTGCAAGTCAGAATGAATGATTGGCTCATTTATGCACTAATCATTCAAATCATGACCTTTTGCCTCACCAAAATCTCCTTGCAATGTCTGGTTTACATGCACTCATAACTGTTTCCTCTTTTTCTTCTAACTTCAACAACCTCTTCATCTTGGAACAATCATCTTTATCTGAGTATAAGGCCTATTCCACATATGGTCCCAATCCTTTGCCCTTCCAAACTCAGAAGAATTTAATCTCAACAAACCTCTGGAATATTTCCATGAGGTTATGCATCCACTGGACTTTGAGATATGGCTTGCTGCAATGCACCATGAAATGGATGGCCTGAATAAGCTTGATGTTTTCCTCATTGCTGATCTTCCTCCTGGACACAAACCTATTAGTCTATGATGAGTCCATGCCTATGAGTATGATCCTCACAAAACACCATTTGGGGTAAGGAAAAGGCTCATCTAGTTACATAAGGATTTAGTCAGGATCTGGAAGATTATGGCACCACCTATGCTCCAGTGGCAAAGATGACATGCATCAGGATTGTCCTTGCATTTTTAGCTGAGCAAGATCTACATCTATTTTCCTTTGATGTGAAGACTGCTTTCCCAAATGTGCCTCTAACACATGAAGTCTATTGCAAATAGGTTCCACACTTGCAGAAGTCATTGTGAGCAAGATTCTTGGCAAAATCAGTGGCCTGATAGAGAAACTTGGATCCACAGCTGACTTCCTTGCCACCAATGACACAGAGCTAAATTGACCCTTGCCCTCAAAGCCACCTCAGAGCCACTCATGGGGATGACAACCTTGCTGAATGCATTGGCATCCAAACTCATGAGCATGCCATCCCCCACAGAATCTGCCCCCACCTAGGCCTCCATAGCCAAATCTGCTGCATCTCTCCCAAGCCCCAAGTCAGATGCCCACAATTGCCTCCCCAAAGTTGACACCCTCCCCCCAGATGACCTTGCCAAGGTTCAGCAGTGCATGCTGCACAATGCCAGGACTGTTCTTGTGAAGGTAAACAGACTTGATGGCAACACCCTGACAGACATGATGCCAACCAGTGTCTCAAGACTATGCAACTTGCTCAACAAGGTCCTGGATCTGCTGGACACAAAAGCTATGACCCTTGTGGAGATGGAAGATGAGGAGGTGGATTTCATGATCCCCAAGACCTGTGTCATAGGACTTAAGCTCCTGCATGCAAGTGCATACATTGCTGAGTTTGACTCAGCTGACTCTGCAAATAGCTTTTGCCACTATGCAAACACCAACTGGGTCTCTTTTGATGAAACCTTTGGCAAAAATATGGAGGTCATCAACAAGGCTTTCACTATCATTGCACACTTTGTTGCCTGTGTTGGATCATTTGCTCCTAAAAAATGCTCCTGCCTGAGGACAATTGAGCTTAAGAACAACCTCCTAGCTGACACCATAGTGTCAGCACTGTGGCTGAAATGCCCTGAGCTCTGCTCATTGAAGCAAACTGTTGCATCTCTCAAGATCACCTGCACCAGCCCCAATACTTCCAACATGCTAATCTACAGCTACATCTTCATTGGGGGACAACAAGTCACCATCTGCAAGGACATCTGGGAGCCCATAAGGTGCAGTGGCTGCCAAGAGTACAGCCACATCAAGGCTGAATATGTCAAGGAGGAGAAGTGCACTTAATGTACCAGCACTAGCCACTTCATGAACTCTTGTGATGCCATGCTGCACAGGTGTGTGTCTTGTGGTCCAGACTCTACTCATGCTAGCATAGATCAAGGATGCCCAGAATTCAAAAAACAGTGTGACAAACTCAACAAGCACTTCCCTGAGAACTGAATGCCATACTTCCTGACCAATGACCCACTAACCTGGGCAACTGCACCACCCAATTCCTGTGACCTCAACTAAGGTGGCACAGACCAAGGCCCCTGCACTTGTGTCAACCCACCTGACAGCCATGCTGCAGCCCACATTGTCAAACTTGAGAGCCCCCAGCAGGATGGGCAATCTAGGGGAGTTTGGATTTGCATCTCAACATGGGAAGCAGAGGACAAAGTACACCATGGGCCCCTCATTATCCACTAACCAATGAATCAACTATCCTCAACAGCACCCAGTAAACTATGCATCTGGCAACAAATTGTTCAGAAATCAAGTATGGCACAAGCAGACCTTCTCACCTCTGCCCAACCTGAGGACTGGGACATCCTGGCCATACAGGAACTTTTTCTGGACTGGCTAGGCAACCTGAGAGCCTCTGGCTACTGGAGAGTTCTCTACCCCACTGACCACAGGCACAATGAAAGCACACACTCACAATCAATAATCCTAATCAACACCAACATCTCAACTGATGCCTTCACTCAACTACCTGTGGGCTCCACAGACGTCACAGCTGTCTGCTTCATGGGTGAATATGGCTTTTTATTGCTGATCAATGTGTACAATGACTGCAAGCACAATGAGGTGATGTTCTCACTTTCTACTTTCCTTTCCTCCTTCCTTCATACAGTACACCCAACCAAGACAGACCATATGGTCTGGCTTGGCAACTTTAATTGCCACCACTCCATGTGGGAATTGCTGGATAACAGACACCTCAACAGCATGGCCAACTTTGTTTGCCCACTCCTCAACCTCTTGTCTACATATGACATGGAACTTGCTTTGCCCCTGGGTATCCCCACCCTGCAGACATCTAATGGACATTGGACCAGGCCTAACAATGTCTGGAAATCACATTCTGAATCTGACCCTATCATCCTCTGTGATGTAGAGCCATCTCTATGATCCAATTTGGCTGATCACCTCCTAGTCATCATTGAGATTGAACTCCCAGTCTCTTGCTCCTCCTTTCTCCTGTCCTGGGATTTCTGGTCAGCCAACTGGGAGGCCTTCAATGCAGCTCTCAAGGAGTGTCTCACAACCCACTCACTGGCACAGCCAATCTCCTTGAAAGAGGAGTTCAACCACAAAATTACTGACATTATCTTGTTCATCCAGGAGGTTATGACTGATGACCTCATCATGCTGCTTAAGAAGCCCTGCCTGCACACCAAATGCTGGTGAAACAGTGACCTCAAGGAGTTGAGATCTGAAAAGTGCCATGCTGACTGCCTAGCCTTCAAATTCTGTGATCTGCCCAACCATCCAGCACACAAAAGGGTGGCTAACCTGTTCCATGAGATGGCATCCAGCATCAAGCCTGTGAAGGAGGAGCACTGGAAGGAGTGGCTTGAGGACATAGATGCTTGTCAAATCTATGTGGCCAACAAGTATGTTGTCTGTGAGCCCTCTGACATTGCACACAACAGGGTACTGGATCTCAAGACATTAGTCAATAGTCAACACTGCATGGCAAAGACCAATGTCAAAAAGGCTGAGACCCTAGCTGAGTCATTCTTCCCTCCTCCCCCTCCCTCCTCCCCCATCCCTCTATCTGCATTTCCCTGCCCCTTGCCTGATGCAGAACCCTTTACAAGGGAATGCATCCTGGTGGCCATCCAGAAACTACCCCTGCTCAAGGTGCCAGGCCCAGATGGTATCCCAAACATTGTTCTCAAACATTGTGCAGAGACCCTGATAGACCATCTTTTCTCCATTTTCACTGCCATCTTTGAGCTTGACATTTACCATGTGAGCTGGCTCAAATCCACCACACTTGTCCTGCACAAGCCTGATAAACTGGCATACAATGTAGCAAAGGCATATTGGCCTATTGGCCTTTTGAACACAATTAAAAAGCTCTTGTCCACCCTTGTCACAGCTGACCTATCATACCTGGCAGAAAAGCATGGGATGCTGCCTCCTGGCTAATTTGGTGGATGCCCTGGCCACAACACCACTGATGCCATGCATCTGGTGGTCTCAAGGATCAAGGATGCATGGTGGGTGGGAAACAATGCTACAGTGCTGTTTCTTGATGTCCAAGGAGCCTTCCCTAACATGGTTAAAGACTGCCTGCTACACAATATGAAGGAGTGCAGTGTCCCCTCATGCTACATTCAGCTTGCTGAATGCATGCTCTCAAACAGGAGCACATGCCTTAAGTTTGATGACTTCCTCTCTGAATGGATATTCATATTTAATGGCACCATCCAGGGCTGCCCCCTTGCCATGCTCTTCTATGCCTTTTACAATGCCCCACTTATCTCCATTGCCAGCCTTAGCAGCAAGTCAGAGCTCTCATCTGGCTTCATTGATGACATTATGTTCCTGGCAGTGGCTAAGTCTCTAACAGAGACTCATGCCATTATCAGAGACCTCATGGAACATGCTCAAGGTGCATTTGACTAGTCCATCCTCCACAACTCCCTGTTCAAACTGATCAAACTAGCCTTGATGGACTTTCTCTGCTTGTGCCATGACCACACCCCTAGCAACCTTACCCTCCATCACACCAACTTTGATGGCACCATCACATAGCAGATCATTGACTCAGTGGAGTCTGTTCTACAAGTACCTGGGCATGATCTTTGACCCAAAGCTGAGGTGGTCAGCACACTCCCAGAAAGTTGCTGCTAGTGCCCCCTGGTGGACACAGCAGGTTTCACAACTCTCTAAGATCTCCAAAGGCATGCCACCTGGCCAGATATGACAACTCTACAACATGGTTGCAGCTCCTGCCTTCACTTATGCTGCCAATATCTGGTACATGGGCATCACCAAACATGGGCCCAGCAAGAAGAGGACTGGCTTGTTAGCAGTGGCCAAGAAGCTCACCTCTGCCCATTGCCACACTGCAAAAATCATCATGGGAGCACTCAGCACCACCACAGGCAACATGCTGGAGGTCCATGCCAATTTATTACCTATTGACTTGCTCATGTGCAAGGTCCTCACTCAAGCAGCACTCAGGCTGTCCTCTCTCCCTGTCACACACCCATTGCATAGACCAGTACGAAGGGCCACAAGGCACTATGTATGTTGCCACTGCTCACCATTACATAACTTACTCTTCTTTACAGACATCAACCCATCAAGCATCAAAACAGTACATCCTATTTGCCACTCTCCCAGCTATCAGCCATCCTTTATCATGCACATCAAGAATTCAAAGGACCTGGCCCTTGAGGCAATCACTGCCATTCATGACCAAGCAAGAACTGCAGTCTACTGTGATGGATCTGGCTTCAAAGGGGGGATTGGTGCATTGGCAGTTTTCTATTCAGATGATGAGGAGGTCACATCTCCAATGTACCACCTCAGCTCAGCTGCTGAGCATACTGTCTATGAAGCAGAAATTGTCAACCTCACCCTGGGTTTCCACCTCCTCTCCTTGCTTGGACAGCAGCTCAAATGCCTCACAATCCTCAGCAGTGACTGTCATGACCCACCCCCAAACCCCCATCTCACCCTGAGACCTCCCCCAAACCAGCCCAGTAAGCCCAGAATGTATCCCCACTCACCCCCAACCTCTACAACATTTCCCTAACCCTGGTGCCCACTCTGGCAACTCCTGAGGCTTCTCTGGAAAACCCCAACACTTCTCTGGCAGTGCCCATGATCCCCCCAACATCTCAGTGTCTGAATAAGTCCACCCTCCCCTAGCATGCATCATGGTTATGTATCAAGACAATACCACCACCTGACTAGCCAGTCTTGGGATGCCCTGAACAACTGTACCCAATACTCACCCACACAATCTAACCTCAGACCTGTGGTCCTGGAGGTGTTCCCCCTGCAGGTACTTAAGTTGTAGTGTAGTAATAGTTAGGTAGTCTTGATGTTACCTATGTTCTTGGTATTTGTTACATCTCTTGTATCTCTGTCCCCTTGTTCCATATCATCTTGTTGAATCTTATCCTTTCTAATTGCCTCTATCTTAATCTTATCAATCTTGATCTTATCACTTTCCATTTTCAGTCTCTCATCTGTTTTCTAAGTCTCATCTCATCTCATTTCCATCTCTCACCTTGTCTCAACTTCCCTGGTTAACCTCACAACCACTTCTGTTCCCATTGAAGCCCCTTTCACCCAGAACTCTTTAAAACTCCCCATACTTATAACTTAGACCTGCCAAGTTCTTGTTAAACCACTCTGGAGCTCTGTATTGTGCTTGTCCCCCACTTGCCCATAACTCCACTCCTTCATATCACCTACTGGAGCATCCTGGACCTCCCCAGACCACTGCTATCATCTTTAACCACCCTGTTTCACTCTTCCAGAGCTCCCCAGAGCCAGGGATCATGAGTGTAGATGTCATGTCCACCTAGTAAGGGACTTGCCCAGTGTAGCTGAGCCCCCAGGTCAGTGGAACCTGACATAATATCAAGACTCTCCCCTTACCCCATTCCCAATGTGTAACTACAGTCCCATATATCCACCTACTGGTTATCTAACTGACTATTATGGTAGGCTGGTACCTGACCCCTACTATCCCCCATTCTATCCAATGCCTGAATGCTATGTCACAGCCACTGCAGTACTGGGCCCCAGAACCAAATCCCACCCCATATAGCCCATCTGCTAGTCAAGGCCCACCTCTGGACTGGCACCACCCCTCATTGTACCCCATCAAAGAAATCTACCCCTGCCTACAGCCTGACACCCTGCTGGTCCCTTGGGCACACATGGCCCCAGTGCCCTTGGCTTTTCCCCCTAGGCCCTACTATGCCTACCCTATCTCCACTGTGGCCCCAGTCTTCCCAGAACAGCTTGACAGATACTTTCCACCTTGGCCTTGACCCTCCCCTGCCCCCCCCCCCCCATCCAAGCCCCACCCTCCCCCAGGCAGCAAAGAGTTGAAGCCTACATCCAACAACATGATGAGGTCCTCCACTTGCTCTGCCTAGCTCCCACTGAATTTGCCAAAAGAGCAAGAGCCCTCCTTGTCAGTCTGGGACACCAGAACATCTCCAGAACACTGGAGACCTGGGCAAATTGCCTCCTGGACTTCTATGAGTGCTACCAGCAAGGCACCCTCCCCAAGAATGTCAGGAGTACTCTCAAGATTGATGCTGGCCTCTAGGAAGAACTCTATGTACTAGTCAATGAAATATACACCAGCCCAAACTCCCACTGTTTTTAAGACCCCTTGGACCCCACCTGCTCCTTCCATGTACAACAGGAAGAACCCACCAGAGCTCCAGCTGAGGCCCCAGCCCCCATTCCTTGACAACAGGAAGAGCTCAATGCTGTGTCCAATATCCTGAGGTCCCTCAACCCTGCCAGAGGGTTATTCAATCAGCCTGCTGCTCATACCCTGGCCCTCTCTGCTTGTCCCTGGGCTAACTCCATCCTCAGTGCCTTCTGCACCTGGGACTAGCCCACCAAACCCAAGCATCTCACCCAGAAACTTACCCACCCCCCTCCTCCCAATGGCAACCTCACTTCCACCCACACACTCTCTTACATTGACAAGCTGGAGAATCCCAGCAGGGAACCTGCCCCTTGAGAAGGAGCTCCTGAGCTCTCCAGGGACCAACCCCCCCATGTTGACCTCTGCCCCTCCTAGGGATATGCCCTACCCCTCCATAACAACCCCCTGCCCCCTCATCAACAGCCTCTCAGCCCCAAAGCCCCCAGAGCAGTCCCTCCCCCTGCACCACCCCAACCCCTGCCCAACCCCTTGCCTAACTGCCATGCTGACACCAACAGTTTTAGACCACCAACCTCTAAAGGACCCCCTCCTCCTTGCTGAGCCCTGGGACCTCCCCCAGGCAATGCTGGCCTGAACCCTAGTAGCAGACCTCCTAATGGCAGACCTCCTAGTGGATGGAGCCCAGCCATGGACAACTTCCCCCCTCAGTATGGAGGCAGGAACAACTATTATTACTACTACAATGCCAGACCCCTGCCCTGAACCCAAAATGCCCAGGACAACACACATGATGTACTGGCCCAGGAAGGAAAGCTCAACATTCAGAAACCAGAACCCTTCAATGGTCAAGATCTCCAGAAATGGCAGACATTCCTAACACAATGTCTTACAATGTTTCAAGCTAAGCCCATCACTTTCCAGCTTGAGAGCTCACAAGTGGCCTTTGCCACCTTCTACTTATAGGGCATTGCCTTTGATCACTACACAGCACTGCTTTGGTTCAACCCCAACAACCCTGTACTCTCCAATTGGCCTGCCTTCACACAGGAATTCTTTAGTAAGTTTGGAGTATTTGACACTGTAGCAGAGGCAGAAGAAAATCTCTACAACCTCTGGATGTATGACAATGAACAGTTCACAACCTTCATCATCCAATTCAAATGGGAGGCCTATGAGACCAGTTGGAACTACAATGCACTCTAATTTGCCCTTTGCCACACCCTTCTGCAATGGATTAAGGATGTCCTCCACCTTGCACCCAAGCAGCCTATGTACAATGGATACAAGGCACTTATCACCCAGATCAATCAGCACTATTGGGAAGACTGGAGTGAAAACCAAGGCCTGCAGAACAACTGAAACTCCTCCAGCAACCCCAGTTGGCAGCCCAGAGTGACTAACAACCCCTAAACCATGGCCTCCACAATGCCTGCTAACCCTGCACCCTAGTTCTCCCCTTGACATGGTCTGGCTAACACCACCTGACCCCCTGCTCAGCTTAATGCCACCAATCTCTTTGACACCCCAGACCCTCTGGACTCTGGACCTGACAATTTTCCAGATCTGGACAATCCCCTGGACTTCACAGACAATCAGGAGGCCCTGTGCACCAATTGAATCAAGAACTGGCCCTGGATTGACATCCTGATGGAGATCCAGGCATGCTGATGGAAGGAAGGGGCATGTATTCTATGTGGTGAGCAGGGTCATTTCATCAATGATTGCCCTCAATGCCAAGTGATGGGATGTGCTGTCTGGACCATCAACAGAGAAGACTGTGACTATCAGTTCACAGAAAATAACCCAGTGGTTTAGATCCCAAAGACATGCTAAATTGTAGATCAGACTCCAACATCTTCTCCACCCCAGCTACATTCCTCCATGCAACAGTAATTGCTCCAGACACCCTCCTGGCACATCTTCCCTCATACTCCACCCATAACCTCCTCCTCTTTACCACCCTCCCCTTCTCCCCTGACTCTGTACCCACCCTGATTGACAGTGGTGCAACAGACAACTTCATTGATGAATCCCTAGTGGCCCTTGCTCCACAACCTCTCCAGCAACTCCCCCTTCTGATTCCCCTAAAACTCTTCAATGGTAATCCAACCTCTGCTAGCAATATCACTCACTGTGTAGAGACAAGGATCACTTTTGCCAACAGGCAACAGCAAGACCTCCAGCTGCTAATCACAAAGTTGCATGCCTCTGCCCCCCCTCATCCTTGGGTTTTCCTGGCTCTGAGTGACCAACCCTTGTATTGACTGGCCAGTCTCACTCTCTGCCTCAATCAGGACAACTCACCTGACCTGGGACCCATTCCCTTCAACATCCCTCCCATGCACAATGTCTCAGAAGTCACCCCCAATGTTCCCCAAACCCCTCTGCAGCTCCACTCACAATCTGCACAATCATTCATCATTAACATCTGCCTTGGCAACTCCCCTGTTGTCCTCTCCACCCTCATCAACAGTGGAGCTTTCAAAACCTTCATCAGCAATGAGCTTGACCTTCCCCATGAGCCCCTTGACACATCTTTGGAGCTACAGCTATTTGATGGAAGATCTGCTACCTCCAGAATCACTAAATTCCACCCCAGCTCCCTCACCCTTGACAATGGCCTGTAATTCCCAACCCACCTCCTTGTTATCCAACTCCTGGAGGCAACCCCAATTGTGCTTGGACTTCCCTGGCTGCACAACATCAATCCTGACATCAACTGGAAGAATCTCACCATGTGGTTCTCTGGCCCCAAAGCCTGCCTGGCAGCTGCCATCACTCTCCACCCCTACTCCACCTACAACTCCAACAACTCCAATTTGGCCCCCATCAGCATCAGAGGCACTGGAACCCCCACTTTGCCTAAGGATGACCCTGGAGAGGAGGAAGAAGTGCCTTCACCTCAAGCTCTCACAGGCACACCCCAACAGCTTCCCCCCAACATTCCCCACAACTGGTACAAGGGCCCAAACTACCCCACTCATACCCTGGCAACTCTGGCCTCCACCATCACACCCAATGCCTGACACCATTGACCTGGAAGCCCTTGACATCAAAATCATTGGCACCATTCCCTTTGCATGGATCTTGCAGGATGGCACCCCTGCCTTCCAACTCCAG
>JAGGAV010008247.1:0-12400 GCA_017657295.1 Termitomyces sp. DKA64 | reverse complement strand
GCCACAACAGGCCTCCTACTAGGTGACAGTAAGGAATATGTGCAATTTTCTCTTGCTCATCAGGGGAAAGCATGGTTAAGTCCATGTGGTGTAGTTTGGTCCCAGGATCCATGAGTGTAGATAGGGAAGTAGCATCTGATTGTCCAAACTGTTGGACCATTCTGTCTATCAATGTCATTTGTGATAAATATACATTCCATGCATCACAGTCCCAGTTCACAGCAATCCCCAAGATGTGCTTTGGTGTTCCTAGATCTGCTATTGTCCATGCTCCTGCCATCTCCTTTTTGAACTCTTTGTTTGCAGCTCTCAAGCTGGCTATAGCCAGAAAATTGTCCACATGTACTCCCACAATCACCACACCAATCTTCATCTTCCTATAGTATATGCACACTTCACAGTCCAACCTAGTGAATCCCCACTTCTTCATATGTCTGTCTAAGGTTTTGTTCCATATCCTGCCTGCTTGTGTCATACCATATAATCCTTTTATCAGCTGACACACCCAATTCTCCTTCCCTGGCTCCTCAAACCCTCTCAGTTGTTCCATGTACATCATCTCCTCCTCAGGTAAGACACTGTTTAGAAAAGCTGTCTTTATGTTGATCTGATTTGCATCCCAGCCAAGTGATGCTGCCAGGTGTAACAAAATCCTCCAGATTCCATGCACACTGTAGGTGAGGTAGTCTACATATAATCCCTACTGTATACTTGGTTAAAGCCCTGTACAACATGCCACATTTTGAACCTAGTGATTTTGCCATTTTTGTCATGCTTGATTGTGAAAATGGGGCATCCTTTGAGTACCTGGTGTCCTTGGGGAACTTCCTCACATGGTACAAGTTTCCATACTCCCATCTCTTTTAATAATGTTAGCTCTTCACAATATGATTGTTCCCACCTGGGTCCATCTGGTGAATCTTTGGCTTCTTCCCAAGTTCTTGGAGTTTTGAAGTCGGACTCAGGGTTCAGGTACTGTTGGTCCTTGATTGCATTCAGTGCTGTCAGGATGCAATCAAGATCATGGGGTTGGTCCTCTATTATGTCACTGTTCTCAGCTTCCCTCTGGTGTTTGGCTCTGGTTGTCCTCACATGCTCAGCTGCTTCCTTTGACTTTGACAGCCCTTTCAGTATGTGTCTCTGCCCTGTTGGCACCACTTACTTTGGTAGTTGGGATCACAGTCTGAGTTGACCTTCAGCTCTGGGGTGCTGGGATATGATCATTGTTGGTTGGTTCATCTGATGGTTGGGCTGTTGGTGGGACTTGGTTCATGATTCCAGGTACATTCAGGGGGATATCTTCATTGTTGTTGATGTGTTTGGTTGGGTTTTTTGAGGTGTTCATTGCTATGGAGTTCATGTTTTGGGTTTCAGGGGTGTGGCTGCCAGGAGGTGGTGGTTGCATTGGGTTGGGCATGGGGTTTGGTGTAGTTGGTTCATCATTGTGGCTCTCTATAAAATGGACATGGTACAAGCTATACACTTTCTTTGCTGCATGATCATAACAATGGTAGGCTTTCAAGTTGGAATTGTAGCCAATGAGTATGCACTCAATGGATTGTTCAAATACCTTAGGGTTATGTCTGTTTTGGATCAATACAAAAATGCAGCATCCAATTTCTCAAATATAGGAGTAGTTAGGCTTCCTTTTGTACCATAGCTTATCTGGAGTTACCTTCCATACCACCAAAGTCTTTGTTTTCCCATGAAGATGGGCAGCTGTTAAGTAGATTTCATCCCATAAAAAGGGAGGACAGTTAGCAGCAGGCCACATTATTTGTGCTTTTCCCATCAGAGTTTGGTGCATGTGCTCAACTCTCCCCATATGGGCTGACATATATGGGGCACCAACTTCTAGTATCATCCCTTGCCTTCTATACCATTCTTTGTGTTTGTCTCCATTGAACTACCCATCTTGGCTGGTCTGTAGTATTTTCAAATGATCCCCAGTTTCATTTTCTCATGCCAGAACCCAAGTGGTGAGTGTGCCAAATCCTTCATCTTTAGTTTTTAAAGGTATTGACCAAGGTTTATTCATATAATTCTTGACAATATTCATGATATAATTGCTACCAGTCCTGGAGTAAATACCATTGGTCCTGACAGATCCACCCACATCTTTTCCAATCTCCTTGTTGCCCTGTGCCCCATCCCTTCCCCCCTCTCCTTTGGTACTGATGTTTTGGATTGCTTTCCAAGAATACAATGGTTACACTTGGAAGGTTTGGAAAGGAAGGATGAGGGCATACCTTTGATCATACCCACATGTGCCATCTGCATGATGGATTGATAATTCACATGTCCAAGTCTTAGATGCCAGAATTTAATGTTGGGAGCAGCATGGACAGCTAATGCCTGAGGGTTGAAAAGGTCTAGTGCATATAGGCCATGTTTTAGTATGAGTGTCCCTGTGGCTATGACCTTGCCATTGGTTTTCTTGCTCAGGATGGCTTTATTGTTGTTGAATGCGGTTGCAATTCTGACTTGTTGGACTAGCTTGTTTATTGACAGGAGGCATACCATTGACTTTGGGACATGAAGAACATTTTCCAACTCTATGTGTGTATGTTCATTGATGTGGAGTTGAATTGTTCCCACTCCTGTGGCCACAATGCATGACCCTCCCACTCCTCAAATTGGTTTATCATTGATGGGATTGAGAGTGGTGAAGTTGGAGGCATCTGGGGAGATATGGATAGTAGCACCCAAGTCCAAGAAAAATGGGTCTGGGTGAGTTGTGCAGGAAAGAGTCAGTTCAGAGCATGGGTTGCATTTGTCCTCAATGTTAGTCTTCTCCTCCTCAAGTGTGATCCATGCATCAATCTTGAGATTCTCAATGACTGTCAGTGAACCTGCAGAAGGGATATCATCTGAGGCTAGTCCAGCAAATTTCTGTTTTGCCAAGGGACTTGCCATTGCTCCCTTCATGGCAATATAAGCCACAATAGTTTCAGAGTCACCTTCAAGAGTGAAGGCACTGCCACCTGCTGGTGTGAACATGATCTTTGAGGTCTTTTTACCCTTGTCCTTCATATTCTCATAATATGCCAATCATGCTCACTTCAACTCCTCCACCATCTTTTCTGCCATGCCTCCTCCCTCAAGGATGCACCAGGGGGCAGTGTGTCCAGTGTAGACTGTACAGGGCATTTCCAAGCTTTGCATACTGAACAGGTCATGTTACTGCCTTGGAATGGTTTAGCAATGAGCATGGTTGGATCAGAATCTCAAGGTGTCATCATAGTCCTGTCTGCTTCCAGTAGTGTCTGCTCCTCCTCCAGGAATTGCCTGATCTCAGCTGGCCCATACTTAGTCATACCTCCAGCCTGTCCCAGGTCATGGGAGATGATTGACCATAGGTGGAAAAAGGATTTGTCTGAGAGAGTGGACAGGATAGTGATGGATTTCAGCAAGTCCTTTGTAACCTTGCTGGCATCAAACATGCAGTCAATTTTCTTGAAGATCATATCAACAGTTTTAGTGAGCAGTTTGGATGACAAGCATTTTGTAGTGAGGGCCTCCCACAGGAGGCAGACCTGCTTGATGGGTGCAGTGCCACCATGGCACTCTTTCAGGTATGACCAAAGGGTGACAGGGTCCTTCTCCTCAGCACAGAGTTTCTGCTCTGAGGCAGACAGCACTCATTTCAGGAATGAGCATGCCAGTCATCTGTTTGAGGCCCATATGTGGCAGGCACATGGTTTGTGCATCTCATGGGGGTGAGGGGGTGGATTGAATATGTAGTCCCAAAGTTGGACCATGGTGAGTTCTAATTTCATTGCATGAGCCCAGTCAGTGTATTTGCCATCATCCTTATCCAGGATGTGGCCTGTCCAAGATGACATTATCTTTCCCATGGGCATGACCATAGGACTAGCACTGCTGGCCATTTGTCTCATTTCCACCATCTAGTCAGTTGTAAATGGTGTAGGGGATGGCGTGGTGTTTTCACCCTTCATAGGCATTGTAGCAAGTTGTGAAGCAGTAGCAGAGAGAACAATAGATTTCCCAGATATGTGCTATCCATGTCAATCAGGGGCAGATATAATCAGATACTTGATCCAGCAAAGACAAGGTGAGCAATCACAGCTTGCAAATGATCAGGTGGAGGTTTGAGTTCTTCAGAAATCAAAGCAACAATAACCCATAACTGGTTGGAAGATCAAACCTATACAATACAGATATATTAAGTCCTCAGTCTCTGGATAATTAACTCTATTCAGTTCCTACCTATACAATACAGATATAGTAAGTCTAGGTGTGGTGTAAGTATTTATTTCTGTCATATAAGTAAGTGTTTCTAACTCACCCTCAGTCTCTGGATAATTGACTGAGGGTTCCTGTATTGTCTTGTACTATATAAATATATGTTTGTCCATTGTCCCTAAGACAAAGAGGCCAAGGGGGCCAGGTCAAAGGGGGTCTAGTTCAAGTGTGGTCCTGGATCCTTTGTATCCCATTGGTCTGTGCATTCTTGTGATCCATGCTCACAGTGTTATCCCAATCAGATCTCAACAAGTAAGTGTTGTAGCCAACTCAGTTGGTCTTGGTAGAACAACTATATCCAGGAAAGAACTGTTCATGCGGGATTACGTTCGTGCATCCCGTTGATTAAGAGAATTGAAGACAGAAGACGTCACGTCAGCTGAAACAAGGCTTCCTAGAAAAAGGTGAGACCATGAGGAGATCTCTACAGAGGTTAAGTTAAAGTTTTTTTCCATTGTGATGAGGAATACTACTCGGTGACGAACAAGAGTCAGACCAGCTTCAACCAAAGTCCATTGACGTGTATGCACACATTTGTACTTAGCTAGGGCCGGCTGTCATCCTAACTCCTCAAACGCGTTCAACTCCTTGTTTTACCATCATTTACAGCATGGCAGTATTGATACGTCTGGATCTGAAGGCTGGCGTGAGTTTGCCCGGTGGAGATACAGCGTTTGACTTCCGGGGTTGTCTAGGACCCTCATATCCGCGATGCCGGGCTTGCCGAAAAGTAACTACTAGTAATCAAAACAAGGTGGTGTTATCATCCCAGTCATTGTTCGGACGACGTGATAATGCTAATATAGTCTCCGGTATCAGACCTTACATATTGCCAACCACCCCATGGTTTCCTGGATCATCTGGAATCAATACTTCTTGAGAAATGGAAGTATCAAATCTGTTTCTTCAGCTCTCTCAATATGTGACGCTTGATAGAAGAAGGTAAATAGGGACTTTACAAGACCAAGATTACAATGTCCATAACGTTAGGGTTTAGGGCCGCGGGCTTGCCGAAGAACTTGCGTAAAATTAGTAAAAGTATAAATGAACGTGTTTCATATTCTACCTTTCCTGATTTGGACAGTTTCTCGGTATATGCATGGTTATACCTGCCTATGTCACGATCTGACGGATGCTGGCCAAGACACCATGAGTACTATGGCCAGAGGTAGACAATCGCGCCTTGGTAACAGCTGCGCTGCCTTTTAGAAAGAAGAATCCCGACTCGAGCCACTCTGCTAGACATTACCCGTGCTCATCACTTTCTGCCGGGCCGACCAATCCGATCATAACCTTATCAGACGCGCTCCATGTGTGCAATCGCACGGTTGGGCGGTCCCCCAAAGATGGGTCGATTTCGGGATAATTACTGAAATTTATAAATGAATACTTTGCTTTCTTTTGTTTCCGTGCTCTTAGTGGTTTTGGGGGAAGGGACCGATGGTCCCTTGACTCGGAGCCCTATCTCGTATCCTGTGGTCGATCCGCGTCAGCTACGATTCCCCTGGTGTTTAGGAGCTCCGCGACGCGTCGGGCGAAGCGCGGACCCCCCAGATATGGGAGCGGAACTCACTTTAGCGGACTGATGGTAACGTCACTGTTATCCTCGAAATTTCTGCCATCACTGGCGAGTCCTGTAGATCCATGGGTAAGGACATCCCAGACATGGCAAAGTCTCAAAGAATATCCCAGGCACCTGGATCTGAGCAAATAGACAATACTGTTGTGTTTCTCTGCTTATGTGGTGTCAGTAAAATAGAGACTTTATCAAATTTGGTTTTCTTAGGTTGGATCTTGGTGTGACCCCAACAGTGTCAGATGGTTTCACTGTCAATTGTATCCCATGCTTCTGTTGCCATAAACATTGCTTTGAGTAGATCCAGTTTATAAATCTCTTGTTCACCAGCCTCATCCAGATCAAGGGCACAGGCACAGAGTGCATGCTGGTATTGTGCTTTCACACATTGATTGATTCTGGCATCAAGTGGCTGAACAAAGGATGTCAAATTGGGTTTGAAATATTCAATATGAACATTTCTTGGGTTATAATCAATGAAAGGGCCCAAGAAATTGTTGACAAGAAGAGAGATAAATTGATTTTCATTGTGCATTTTGAAGTCCAACTTCTTGATCCACCTAGGTTATATTTCATTAACTTAAGCTCTATCAATTAATAACAACCAAACTCACTCTTCAAAGAAGTCTGCAGTCATACAGGCTTTTTTATTATTATTAATTGTGTTGATAATCAAAGCTTTGCTGAACTGGAGTTTGATTCTTGAAACATCTGGACTTCATAGCCTTGCTAATGAACATGGCTGGCATCTTCTCACTTCCATCAGCATTGCATACAAATGCAATTGTGAACCTAAATTTCTCCCTCTTGCCACTCATTTGTTTTGTAGCAAGGCCTCAATCAGGTGGTGCACTGTTGAGATAATCAAGACTGAATCTGTATCAAATCAAAAGATGAGACCTTGCAAAGGAAAGATTGCAGTCTCATCTAAATTCCACTGATTGCATAGGGCATATGCTGCCAAAATATTCTGAACTTGTTTCCACTCTCTTTCAACAGCCTCTAGATCAACTAAACATGCCTCTACATTCCTACAGTGCTCTTTAATGCAATAAGCCTGTCAGAATGACTGGGTCCATCCACCATCAGGAGACACTCTTCCTCAGGAACACCAAGGTCTTTCCCAAACCTTGTCCTCTCCTCCTTCATCAGTGGTCCATTGACTGTCTCCCCTTTTACTTCCATTTGTTTGATCCACCAGAACAAAGCACACTATACATCTGATAGTGTTACAATGTGGGGATGCTTTGAAGATGCTGCATTTGGATGATCCTGGGCACAGGTTTGATATTTCTCTCATTCCATGCATTTCCTGGACAGAACAGACTGTGAGAACATCAAGGCACCCTTCTTCTCTGATTGAAAGTGTTCACAGATCTTCCCTTGAGACATGTTGGGATGGTTATCCACAAAGGCAAGATCTATCAGCCAGTTATGCAGGGTTAACTTGTCATGCTTGATGCTCTGGGCTGGCTTTGCAGAGGTTTTTGGTACATCTTTGGCTTTAGAGGTTTGTTGTCTTTGATTGCATGGTGCCAGTTTTTTATGAGGCTTGTGGTGAGGTGAGGAAGGCATAACACAAGGGAGCAGTATATTGTAATTACAAAACTGCTGTTTTCAGTTGTCTCTGTTGTCCCTGAGTATGAAGTGTGTTCTGATAACCATGGATTACCTGTTAAGTGCTATCAGGTACCCATCTTATATTGCACATTGTGTCACTGACCCTATGCATTATGCATTATGTGTTTTTTGGGTCATTTGGGTGGGTCCCATGGTGGTTCCATGAAAATCCTATGCAATATTACATTTATGCAATATGAGCATATGCATTATGAGAATATCTACTGTAAATGTCTTCCCCTTTGGCTGCCACCTTTGTCCATGGCAGGTAGATCACTACTACTTTGTTCTCCTCCCTATCCTCTTCCTCTGTCATGTCACCCCTTTTTACATGTTGTTCTGGGTTGAAAGCTTTGAGGTTGAGTAGTATCAGTTCCCCCAGTTGTGCCATGCTGAAAAATGCTACTTTAAGGCATGTGTTAATTGCAGCATCAGCTGGATCATTCAGATCTGACTTTTCACAGAGATTATTAATTGTGTCAATGGTGAATGGATCATGCTTTGGCCTCTTGGTCTCTGGGATGTGGGTGATGGGTGAGCAGGAAATCTTTCTTTTTCTGGGACCTCCTGATGTTGCAATAAACATGGAATGCAAGCAAGCCTGCTCTATAGGTGCCCCTCAGACTAAGATGTGGACAACACTGTCAACACTCTTTCCAGGTCCTCCTCTGACATTGCATGGCATCTGCTGGGTTTCCTCTGCTCTGTTGGCATCCATAACAGTAATTGGTCCTTTGTTAGGCAGTGTGGTTGTTTGGCAGATGGTGTCAGCACTAGTCCCAATCTGTATGGCCAAGGCTGTCTATTCAAGCTTGGTGCCAGTAGAGGCCCCAAATCTGGGCACCCCATTAAGTTCCCCTCCTATGGAACTCACCTGCTCATTCCTCCTTGGATTTTGTTTGCCTCAGCTCTTGGAATGCATTTTGTCAGGATCTGGGCCCCAGTGAGGTTGTAGCCACCCTCTCATAGTAGTTGTACCTTTGTAGGAGTAGATTCCTGTGTTTTGTTGACCAAATCTCTGGCCTCTTCTCACACATCAATTGGTGGTAATAGCTGTCAGGGGACCTGTCCAAGTCAGACCCCATTCTTGTTTTCCTTGTTATGAGCCATTCTCACATCCCCACCCTTCCATCTTTCAGGGACAAGTACTTTCAAACCAGGGCTATCCAATGGTATTACCTTGGAGTGTCTATGCCCTGGGAGGCTGGAGATTGAGGCCGATTAAGATGAACTTCCACTTTTAGGATTGGACTCTAGATTTAGTGTTATGTAGTGTTTTGATTAGAAACTCTAGAGTCAATTTTTCGAACACTGGCATTGGGGATCCTCAGACTTGTTCTCTTTGGATCTCCCTCTGCTAGTTGAGTAGTTAGACCTCTAGAACTTCTCACAGACATTGAATATACTTTAGATCTCCCTCTGCCAGTTGTGTGACTTAGCCACAGGCCTCTAGAGGTTGCTCTTACAATAGCTGCATTCTTGGTGAGTACACCCCTTATTTTTGTCAGCAATCATTGGCATGATCCCATCAAGATGTACTTTACCTCTGGATGGCTTGTCTGCTGGGTTTTCTGCACTTGGTGCATAGGCAGTGCATATGCTATCTGACCATCCACTCTGTGCAAAAAATAGATGAATGTGGCAAAAAAAATTGTTGACAGCCACATTTCTGCTTTGCCCATTCCACCACTGTTCCATCACTCTTTTGTTATTCCCATACAACTTGTGGTATGAGTCCAACTCTGTTGTGGCCATGACTGCTTGGATAAACAGTTCAAATCCAACTGCCTCTGTCCACTGTATGTCCCATTTACTGTTCTTTGTCTGCCATCCTAGTAAGAGCCTCCATGCTGTAAGGGGACACCACTGTACCTTGTATAGAGCCAGTCACCATGTCCAAACAGCTTAGATATTGTGCCCTTTTGGGCCAGTTGGTTAAGCACTTGGACTGGCAAGTGCTTCTCCTCACAGAATGTCAAAACTCCAAAGGTTATCAGTCCAATTCACTAAGATGCACTTTATATGGGATCATGTGATGGGAGGTAGCTGGCCTGGTCATATTATAGTACCTTTGATACTATACATCAAAGGAGAGAGTTGAGTGTGGCTTACAGGCATTGCCTGGAGAGTAACTATGTAATGGTACAACCTCCTCTAACTTAAGCTCAGATTCATATGATATGTTTCCCCCTGCTGAAGGTAGCCAGGTCATTGACCTCTACAAAGGTGGCTGATGTAAGGGGACACCACTACACCTTATAGAAAGCCAGTCACCATGTCCAATGATAAGATCCACTTGTTGCTGAGCACCATTATCACCATCCCTGACTATCCTATTTAAGACAGCACCTGACTTTGACATAGCCAAGCCCCATTATGTGAAGCCTAGTCCTTCAGTCTAGAAGTGGTCAAGACCTTTTCTTACCAACAATTGTTAGCAACACCACCTGGTGACAAAGGGACTTTGCCTCTCAAAACAGGTACTAAAAGACATGTGACCCTCATCTCTCCATTTTTCTTGTCTCACTTGACCAACATACCTGAATGGCATCTACACTTCAGACTTTGACATGCAGTATGATTTCTTTTATGTTTGATAGATATTATGCAGCTTTTGACATCATGTATATATCCTTGGTAACTGTATTGACACCTAGTATGCAGTATGGACACATTGACAGATGCCATCACTGGTGCTGGTGGTGACTATTTTCCCTTGCTAACAGCCTTGATTACCTAGGGTTGAAGTGAGCTCACTTGCCACATAGGTCCACCACTACCATGATGGCATCATAACTATGAGCATTGGGGAGCTCTACAATGAAGTCCACCAAGGTAACACTCCATCATTCTGTGGGGACAGGTAGGAGATGAAGCTGTCTGGAGGGGAGATGACATTGGGGCTTGGTCCAGAGGCAGAGATTGCATATACTAGTGTAGGACCCAATATATTAGGACATCTGGGGCCACCAGTAGTTCTGAGACACTAGCTTCAATGTCTTCCATTGACCAGGATGTCCCACATTCTGGGAGTCATGGTGCTGCTCTACAAACCTCCAGCAGAGCTCTGTGTCATTGGGCATGTATATGTGGTCCTGGAAGGTCAGGAGCCCCTTGCAGAGGGCCCATTTGTCTGCATGGACAGATTTGGCACCAGTGGTGCATCCTGATTTCAGCACCTGGGCTGCCTGAGTGACAAGTTCCTCCTACTGACCATCCTGGTTTCCATGCCAGATGTCCCAGAGGATGTCTACCTCCACTCCTTCAATGACTAGACCTCCTATGGCTCAGATCATGAACAGTTTGGGCCAGAGGAGAACAATGTTACTGTTGTTGTCCCCTCTGGTGCTGTGGTCTGCTCTCTAGGACAGGGTGTCTGGCTTCCCCATACTCTGGCCTGGCTTGTGGTGCAGTAAGAAGTCAAGGTTGGCTAGGTAGAGGAACCACCAGGCCTGTCAGCAGTTGAGTTTCTTGGCCATCTGGAAGTACTTGAGGTTCTTGTGATCCATCCAAACCTCAAACTTATACTATGCACCCTCTGGGAAATGCTGCCACTCCTTGAAGGACTGAATGATGGCCAGCATTTCCTTGTCATGGATCTCATAGTTTCACTCTACTGCATTCAGGCTCTTGGAGTAGAAGGCCACTGGATGCCATTTTCCATCCTCCCAGAATTGTTGTAACAAAACAGCTCCAGTGGCAAAGTTAGAGCTGTCAGCTTCTACCTGGAAGGGAGAGTTCTCATTTGGGCAGAGGATGATGGGTTCAGAGGTGACAGCATGCTTGAGATTGTCAAAATCCATCTGCTCCAGGGGGCCCCAGCTCCAGGCAGCGTCCTTTGCAGTGAGGTTGAATAGAGGGGGGGCATGATGGGAGAAATGCTAGATGAACCTCCAGTAGAAGTTAATGAAGCCTAAAAAGGCCTGCACTTCCTTCTTGTTCTTGGGCTCTGGCCACTCTGCTACACCTGCTACCTTCACTGGGTCCATCTCTGCAGCTCCATGCAAGATGATCAGCCTGAGGTACTCAATTCAGGTCTGGTCAAACTTGCACTTCTCCAGTTTGAGGTGGAGCTGGTGGAGGTGCAGGCATTCCAAGACAATGTGCATGACCCAGCAGTGCTCCTCCAGCATTTTGGTGTAGATGAGGATGTCATTGAGGTATATGCACACTACACCTTTGGTGATGAGATCCTGGAAGATGTTGTTTGTCAGGGAACTTCCCTTTTCCAATCTCTGCCTCTGACCAATGCTGACTCACTGCAACTGATTCCACTCCCCTGAGGCTCATTTAATGACTCCAGGGTGTTCTACAGATCCCTGGAGATCTCTAGAGACTCCCAGAACTTCCTGTGATCCCTCAGCAAGCACTTTGGTCAACTCCAGTCATCTATACAATCATTTCCACACCTCTGCCACCCACTGATGCACTGCACCAAGCAGCAGGGATCCTTAGACTTGTTCTCTTCAGATTCCTCTCTGCTAGGTAATTAGTTACTATTTGTATTGTTGATTACCAGTTCTAATATACTTCAGATTCCCCTCTGCTAGCTGTGTGATTTAGCCATTGCTCCCAGAGGTCACCCTTAGAGCAGAACAAGTCTCCAAATCTTGGTCTGGAAGCCCCTCATAGCCACACAGAATCCCTGAGCCCCCTATTTATTACTTCCCCACCAGGCTTGAGCATCCACAGAATTCTATGTCTCAGTTTGCCAATCCAGACACTCCTTTGGAGGCCCCAGCCCTGCAGGACAAGGCCTGGACTCACTTGCTACACCTAGAGAGCCAGGTGCAATTTACCTAATCTTCCCTCACTCATCACACTCCACTCATCACACTCCACCCTTCACCAAACCACCAAGCTCATTTCCCAGTCCCTTCAAGCACTGCTAAAGCACCTGCCCCCCCCCTCTCCCTCTCCCCCACACCCCCACCACCC
>JAGGAV010008246.1:0-12419 GCA_017657295.1 Termitomyces sp. DKA64 | reverse complement strand
TGGTAATGTTCTTTGGTCTCACTAATAGTCCAGCCACATTCCAGACAATGATGAATGATATCTTCTGCAATCTGATTGTGGAGGGTGTTGTTTGTGTGTATCTTGACAATATCTTCATCTACACCAAGACCCTAGACCCTAGAGGAACACCATCAGATCACATGCATTGTTTTGGAGTGCCTCCACTATCACCAGCTCTATCTTAAGCCAGGGAACTGTGAGTTTGAACAGACTAAGGTTGAGTACCTGGGCCTGATCATTTCTTATGGAATGGCTGAGATGGATCCAGTTAAAGTAGCAGGTGTAGCAGAGTGGCCTGGGCCCAAGAACAAGAAGGAAGTCCAGGCCTTTCTAGGTTTTCTTGATTCTACTGGAGGTTTATCTAGGACTTCTCTCACCATGCCCACCCACTTTTTAACCTCACTGTCAAGAACACAGCATGGCAATGGAAGTCTTTGCAGCAAGTTGCCTTTGATGCCCTCAAGCAAGCAGTGACCTCAAAGCCAGTCCTCTTATTCCCTGACAATGACTCTCCCCTCTGTGTTGAAGGAGATAGCTTTGACTTTGCCACAGGAGCAGCTCTCTCTCAGCAGTCCAAGGAGGATAGCAAGTGGCATCCTGTAGCCTTCTACTCAAAGAGCCTTAGTGCAGTAGAATGGAACTATGAGATTCATGACAAGGAGATGCTTGCCATGATTTGGTCCTTTGAAGAAAGGTGGCATTTTCTTGAGGGCACATGGCACAAGTTTGGAGTCTGAGATCACAAGAACCTAGAGTCATTCTGTATGGCAAAGAAGCTCAATCAATGTCAGGCTTAATGGTCCTTGTATCTGGCTAACTTTGACTTCTCACTGCACCACTACAATAAATACCATGCAATACAATATAATACAATACAATACAATACAATACAATAAATACAATACAATACAATACAATACAATACAATACAATACAGTACAGTACAATACTTGATTATTTGCAGATATCTTCATCTAGAGGCTCTTTTTCCACACTCTGAAATATAGAGTCAACAATAGGTATATCATCTTTTTTATCATGTGTGCAAGGTGCAAGAAAGTCTGTAGGTGTTTAAAAGACCAATTTAAGGGAATCTTTGACAAAATGTAAGATCACATGATTGATTGTCTTTATTTAGAGGCTCTTTTACACTTCAAAGTATATAGTCAACTTTAATAGGTATATTCCATGTTTCAGATTGTCTATGCAAGGTGTCAGAGTCTACAAGTGTGAGAAAGGGCATTTTTGGGTGCTAGAGTATGGGCACAACTGATTAAAGAAAATCATTGATAAGATAATTAATTACTTGCAGATCTTGATCTGAAGGGTCTTTTTTCACACTTCAAAATATATAGTCAATTTAAATAGACATATACCATCTTATTAATCTTTCTGTGAAAGGTGTAAGAGAGTCTGTAGATGTGGAAAAGACCAATTCAAGGCAAATTTTGATAATATAACAAGATGATTGATTATCTTTATCTGAAGGCTCTTTTTTCACGCTTCAAAGTATACTATCTTAGTTAGGGGCTTAGAGGCAAAGCCCCCAATGAGTGAGTTTTGAAATCAAGGTCCTAAGTGAGTACAGCAAAGCTGAGGCTGGGATTAAGCATTGAGTTGGATGTCAAAGCCCTAACTGAGCACAGCAAACTTAGGGCTGGGATTAAGCACTTCATTTTGAAAACAAAGCCCTAACTGAGCACAGCAAAATTGGGACTGGAATTAAGCATTGAGTTGGATGTCAAAGTCTCAACTAAGCACAGTGAGGTTGGGGCTGGGTCTCAGTCAGGGATTTTGGGGCAAAGCCCCCAATAAGATAGACCCATGTCAAAGGCATGGGGCATAGCTCATACAGTATGACAGAAAAAGAGAATGGAAATGATTGTCAGCATTTGTCAGCATGATATAGGCTGGTGGCGATGTCCAAGGCCCAACACTTGTCTGAATTGTAAACAGAGAACCAGTGCAGTATGAGGGCTGAGAATAGGACAAATGAATAGGGCAGAGGAAGGAGTGTAAAGGAAAACCATATGGAGGGGGGCTAGAGAGTGCCTGGAGAGGAGAAACAAGGAGATGACCTTGAGGTCCCCTGGCAGTTCCCTGACAGCTACTCACAGGCCTTATGACTTGCTCCAGCCCCTGGATATCCTTGATTGACATTAGCAATCTGTTTCAATGGATTTCATTACAAAGCTTCCCTTATCCTACAGTTGTGATTCTGTCTGGGTAGTTTGTAATCACATGACACATACTGTACACTTCATTCCAATCTGTGAGTCTACTCTCAAACTCACTCATATTTATTTCATCTGCATTTTCTGTCATCCATGGCTCCCCTACATCCATATCTAATTGTGGTTCCAGTTTTGTATCCTCTTTCCTCACCAACCTCATGTCCCTTGTTGGCACCAAGATGTGTCCCTCTACTGCCTGACACCCTCAAACTGATGGCCTCACAGAATGCACAAATTACACACTTGAAACCTACCTTCATGCTTACACCTCTTATCAACAAGATGGCTGGGTTGACTACCTTGCTCTCACTGAGTTTTCCTTCAATAAACAAACCAATTCCACTACTTAGTAGACTCCTTTCTTTGCTAATGCCAGCTATCATCCTAATTTTGAAGTTTAAATCACCAAACAACCACAAATACTGCTGCCATTGATCTTGGCAAACCACTTTAAAGAAATCCACAATGAACACCAGCTCGAATTACAGCAAGAAAATGACCACATGCCTTAATATTACAACCATCACCACATTCCTGCACCTGACTTCATACTTGGCAATCAAGTCTGGTTCCTCTGTCACAACATCAAGACCACATGCTCCTCAGACAAACTCAATCATTGTTGTCATGGTCCCTTCAAACATCCTGGCCTTTCATGGGTTTTCCTCATATCTCCTTGAGCTTCCTGCATCTTACTCTTTTATCCATCCTGTTTTCCACATATCCCTCCTCAAGCCTTTCACCAGCCTCCAGAATCCCCAATTGCATCAAATCTGCTTTTGTACCACCAGTTGACATCATCCCTGATCAGCCACACAATATTGTTACCACCATTGATAGCCAAAGGATTGGACACTGCTATGATTACTTTGTCCATTGGAATGACCTCTCGGACTCTCTCGGATTTCCCTTTCTGACTTTCTCTATGAACCCCTCAAAGTGCTTGAACACTGGCACAGATGTAATGCTCGATGCCCTTGCCCACCTGAGATCTATTTTGGTTGTAACCAACAACCCAACGCTTGGCTACCTGAGCCCATTCCTTTCTAAAACCCCTCCATTCATCATGCAATAAGGCCACCACCACCTCTAGCACCTTCCCAGCATAATTTAGAGTCCCATGTCAAACTGCAACTTGATTGGGCTATGGTTGCTCATCCACACGAGTCCAAAGATTATGCCAACTCAATTCTCAAGAGAATATAATGTCACAATCCCTATTATTCCACCTTTAAAAATCTCATGAGCACTTAATTCTTAGACCTCTTTTCTGTATCCTCGACTCCTTATAATTTTGCCTTTACCTAGTTTCCTATATAGACTTCATATATTGGCCTAGCTGGCATCATGGAATCAACACAGTTTTCGGTGACTTGATTCGTCTTGAAAAACTAAGTCTCTAAACTCTCGACATCTTTTATCCTTTCTTTTAGTTCTCTGTTCAAGAAGTCTCTGACAATACACCAATTCAAAAAGGCTGTGAGTGCTTCTTCCCTTGTGATCATCGGTTGTTTATGGGTACTTAGACGATCATCTAGATAAGATTAGTTCATGTAAACTATAAGCACTTTGTCACCAAAGTTTGCACTGTAAGAGTACTCAATATGAAGGTGCCAGTAGTAAATAAGAATTCAATCCAATGAATCATTACATTTTTAGTGACAAGTAATGGAGTTATATATGTTGAGGCTTAGGGTTGGTATCTCAACGGTCAAGAATCTTAGTGGGTCTATGGTGTAGCGGTTATTGATTGTATCTACTGTTCATTTTTATGAATAGCTAGCTCATGGGTACCATTAATGATAATTTCCATTAGAATAAACCTTGCAAAGTGTTTTGCTTCTCCTTAGAAGGACATTGGAAAATAATGACTGCATGTATAGCCTGGCCGACAACATGGACTTTCCTGACAGAAATCAAAACGAGTTCGAACGCTTGTCGTCATTTGAACCCTAAATCGAGGTCAGGGTCTGTATGGAACAATGACTTCGCCTCTTACCGTCTTAACTCAAGCTGTCGTCGAACTTGGAGGCCCGTGTATAGATGCGCAGGACATTGAATGGGTTCTAGATGTTCCTGCGGGTTCTATGCTCATTCACTGGTTCTTAGAACAGTGTGTCGTGCCTAATGGCAACGAGAATGACGAAATTTCGAGAGAAATCGGTGTTGCCCTGCGCTCCATCGCTCTCGAAAATGAGGAGTCACAAGTGTAAGTAGTCGCTATGCATAATAATGCAGACCTCAAGACATCTGACAGTCAGGACTTTTAGCCTTAAGTATCCCGCAAAAGAAGCAGAGATTAGTGCAGAGGGCCACTCCATTCATGCACCCTCTATGTATGATCCTCCTAGTCATCTACGGTGCGTGCCAAGATCTGGGTCGTTTCTCATGCCGGCTCACGAAGCACAGGAAGCACGCAGGTTACATCGACAAAGACACACACCTTCTGGAGGCCCAAAATACAGTTCTCAAATCGCGCATCAGACTAATCGAGTAAGTCCTATGCGTAGTAAGAACGAATGCTGAACCTGATTTGGGCTGCAGACGCGCTACTCAAACTGCTCAAAGTACCATATCGTCGCTTCAGGCAACCATACAGCAACAAGATGTCGCAATCAGACATGTACAAGACCAGCTTGCAGAACTTTCTATTCTCGTACGTGTTTAGAGCTTTTTATCTTTTTGCTGTCTTTGATAAGTTCTCGTGATGCAAGGCTGATTCGACCCTCGTATGTGGTGCAGACACTGCTCTCACTCTCTTCGACACTTTATCTCTTTTGCAAGAGAGCACACAGAAGAACAAAGAATTCTCAACTATATATCCATACCTGCAGAGGTCTGCACGTTTTCTTACGAATCTTGCGAATTTTCGCACATCACTAGTAGAGAAATACCAGTCAGATCTCGCACATCTTCCTTTACAACCACAAAAGGAACTCCTAGAAGAATCTGGGGATCTCTTTCGAGCCTTGGACACCCTATCCCGTGACGAACGTTTAGAAGAATCAGCGTATGCACTTGAGCTTCGAAGGCTCTACGAGTCTCTCAATCGGGAGGAGAATATGTATGACTCTACGCTCCGGCAAGACATCTATGATGGTGAACAACCACTGAGCATTAAGTCTCTAATTGAAAAGGCATGGACGTCTGACCATGCAGCAAGATTGGATGCAGAGTATGCGATCTTGACTCGTGTATGTCTTTTATCGCTGCCACACCCGACCATGTCAAACTTAATTCCTAAAGGCAATCAATGGGCTTGAGATGACCCTCTTACCCTCTCTAACTGATCTTCATGCTCAGCTTTCGGCTCGTGAGCAGGCTGTGCGTTCAGCCCAGGTACTTTTAGGGACATTCGGTATCGAGGTCGAAGACATATCCGGCCTTGACGATGATAACACCCGCGCGACACAAAACGATATCAGTGACCCTTTTGGTGATGATTCACTGGCGCAGCAACTTCACAGTCTGTTGTCTCAAGACCTTTTCGTACGCAAGAGTGGGACGGTCATAATGGACAAGTCAGACGTTATGACGGAACTGCAGCGGCTGCGAGAATTGATAGATGCGACAATCGGTGTTCATGATGCTTGGGGAGAAGTACGGCAGATCAAAGAGAAGCTTTCACTTTTGTGCGCCCGTCAAGCTTCAAGGTTCATATATGATGAAATTGCTGACCTGCTGTTCAAATACACAGAAATGTCGGACATCACTGCCTTCTGAGCGCTCTCTACGGTGTCGACGGCGTGCAAACAAACACGTCAATGCCTTTTAGGCGTACCATCACCGTGGAAAACCTGGAGCAGCGAGCGCAAGAAGCGGTCGCAAGGCTTAAAGTGGGTGTGCGTCAGGGAGAAGTAAGTTATATCCCATTGATATGTCGAATGATCAATTTAGAGGGATTTCAGGAATTCAACCACCTACTGGCTAGCAAAAGGACGCAGCGTAAACTTGGCGAGTTTATTGATCGTAAAATTGATTGTCCGAAGTAAAAATGTCCCTCAGAGAGGACTTTAACAAATTATGAGATCAATTCCTAACTCTAGGTTAAGTAGGCACATTCTTCCAATCAATATCGCATTGTCATTAATAGTCGTGATTGCTTGGATATCAAAACACCGATGATGCTTTAATGTACACAATCAGGGATCTTGCAAGACTTGCCGACACTTGCACAACTTGGGCTTCGGGCTAGGCGTGGTCTGAGAAGATCAAGCACCGCGTTTATGATCTTGCCATGCATCAAATGCTTCGTCGGAGAACGGGTTCTGTTGAAATGCGTCTTGTTCTGTAGTGACGTATCGTCAACGGCCAAAAGCATCACAATGAAACATTTGAAAGCATACCTTGGTTGCTGACAGACCGAGCTAGTTATATCACTGTAACTTTAGGATTATTGTCAGCACTCAGCGCTGCTAGGATAATCAATGACCACGAAGGGCTCGAATTTACCACTATTAGGTCCTTCGCGTTGTGCTGTTCTTTGACGTTCAGCACTCAGTGCTCTTGCAGCTGCAGATTGGTTCTGAAACCGATTAGATCATACGGAAACGGCGTACATGGTTCTTACTCTGATCCTGATTATAATTCTTCAAGGTCTTTGTCTCCAAATCTCGGGCATCCTTGAGTTGCTGCTTGTACTTCTTTTTCCTGACGAAGTAATTCGCGTTTGCCGCAGGGGGACGTCTGCCACACTGGCGTCAAATGTGTCAATTAGCCTCCACAAGGCAAAAAGATAAGGTTGGGAGCCACTACTGGAATCCAAAGCAGTCGATTCACTGGTTACACCCCTTTTCAAGTTCTTGATACTCATCCGCACTCAGATCACTGGCAAATTCCACGAGGTCATTCCAGGCGGTTAATAACTGGTCCTTCGATATATGGAGATGGGTGGTAATTTTGGAAGGTTCGTTCTTTTGGAATACCCCTAGGGTGCAAACGCCGGTAACACAGTTTACGATGTTAGATACTCCAACAACGATGTTGAAGGCCTCCATAGGGGTAATATTTAGGACGTTTAGTATCGAAACTCAGGTGGAGATTGTCTCGAAGGGTTGTATTTGGGCTGTTGTGTCAAATTCGAGTTCTAGTTCTCTGCCTTGTAATGATTTATGTCATCGTCATAGATATGGCAATGCCTGACTGAGAATAAAAGCCAGTTGCAAGGATAGAATATCCTTTGACCAATCAATAGCAGCATCTACCAGGTCTATCCACTTTATTGATTGTGAGCTCCCTAGCATCATCCAACTGTCTCCACCCAGCTTCAACCCTTGTCAGCTACTTGCCTGTGTTAGCACTCACTTGCTGCTCACTTGTCTCTTGGCTCTTGTGTTGCATGATAGGAGTATCCTGCAGTGTCAAGCATTCCCTCACACCATGCTCCTCTTCCCAGACAATGACTCTCCCTTCTGGGTGGAAGCCAACAGCTCTGACTTTGCCACCAGAGCTGTTCTGTCACAACAATCCCAGGAGGACAGAAAATGGCATCTGGTGGGCTTCTACTCCAAAAGCCTGAACACAGTGGAGCACAACTACAAAATCCATGATAAGGAGATGTTGGCCATCATCCAGTCTTTTGAGGAGTGGCAGCATTTCCTAGAGGGTGCATAGCATAAGTTCAAAGTACAGATGGATCACAAGAACCTCAAGTACTTCCAGACAGCCAAGAAGCTCAATTGCCAGCAGGCCCAGTAGTCCCTCTACCTAGCCAACTTCAACTTCTCATTGCACCACAAGCCAGGCAAGAGTATGGAAAAGTCAGATGCCCTGTCCCAGAGAGCCGACCATGGCACTGAAGGAGATGACAACAGTATGGCTACAACCCCATCATGGTGGTGGTGGACCTCTGTGGCAAGCAAGCCCACTTCATCTCCACTCATATCACTTGCTCTGCCATAAGTGCTGCAAACCTGTACTGGAAGAATGTCTGGAAGCTTCATGGCCTCTCCAATGCCTATGTGTCCAACTGGGGTCCACAATTTGTGGTGGAATTCACCTGGGAGCTCTACCATCTACTTAACATGAAGCTTTACACCTCCACTGCCTACCATCCACAGTCCAATGGCCAGACCAAATGCATGAACCAGGAACTTGAACAATATCTCCACCTCTTCTGCAATAAGCACCAGGACAACTGGAACAAACTCCTCCCTGATGCCAAGTTCCAGTACAACAACCACATTTACATGGCCACTCAAGTTTCACCTTTCTTCCTGGACACCAGACATCACTCACACATGGGCTTCAAACCCCAGGCCTGACCTTTGGAGAATGAGGCCATGAACAAGTTTGTGGACTGGATGAAGATCACACAGGAGGAAGCCCAGGCAGCTCTGGCAAAGGCAAAGGATGACATGGCATGATATCATGACCATGGAAGAATCCTGGTGCCCAAGTACCAGCCCAGAGATCAAGTCCACCTGGATGCCTCCAATATTACAACCACCTGACTGTTGAAAAAGCTCTCACACTGGCTATTAGGAACCTTCACAGTAGAATGACAGGTAGGGCCTCTAGCTTATTGACTCCAGCTCCCTGCAGGAATGTGCCAGCTCCATCTGGTATTCAACATGGTCAAGCTAACTCCAGCCCCAGTAGACCCTATCCCAGGGCAATGACCAGCACCCCCACCACCTCCAGTGGTGGTCAATGACAATGAGGAGTATGAGGTGGAGGAGATCCTGGATAGTTGTCTATTCTGGTGGTGGTTACAATACAAGGTGAAGTGGAAAGGCTATGGAATTGAGGACATCTCCTGGAAACCCTGGGAGAACATGCACATGCCTGAACTGGTCAGGGAGTTCCACTGATGACACCCAAACACACCCTGAGCCATTTGAGGAAATCTATCCCCTCTCACTGGCAGACCAGGCAATACAGAACTTCTTCTATCCCATGCATCAAGATGCTGCATGCTAAAGGGGAGATGATGTCAGGGGACTTCCTTTTCTGACCTCTGCCCCTGACCAACACTGACTCTCTGTGACCAATTCCACTCCTCTGAGGCTTGTTTGACATCTCTAGGACATTCTACAGATCCCCAGAGATCTCTGGAGAATCCCAGAACTTGCCATGATCCCTCAGCAAGCACTTTCAGTTAACCCCAGTTGTCTATACAGTCATCCCCATGCCTGTGCTGCCTGCTGATGCACTGCACCAAGCAGCAAGAATCCTTAGACTTGTTCTCTTCAGATTCCCCTCTGCTAGGTGATTAGTTACTATTTGTATTGTCAATTACCAGTTCTAATATACCTTGGATTCCCCTCTGCTAGCTGTGTGATTTAGCCATTGTTCCTGGAGGTTGCCCTTACAGTCAAGCATTCTCTCATATTGTGTGACTGAGCCACAGCCTCCGGAGGTCACCCTTACAGTGAAGATGTCATGGAGAAACATCAGAGACAATCAACACAATGAACAAGAGCAACATGATTAACAAAATGAGAAGCTGACCACACCAATAATATACAAAAGCATTCTGAGGAACATATAAGGGATGAAAGGTGATACCCAATGAGCAAAAAAAAAACAGAGGACTCAATCCAAAATAGAGGACATGGTAAAAAGAGAGGACAAGATCAAAATAGAGGACAAGATCAAAAATGGAGAACAAGATCAGAAAAATACAAGGACATGATTTTTTAAAAAAAATAAGTGAAAATACAAAGACATGATAAAAAAAAATGAGGACTCAATCAAAAAGGAAGTGCCTCAATATCTGATCATGTGGCAACAAAAATTACAGACAGATCAAAGCCGTGAGGGTGATGCAGAAAAACTTTGTCTACTTGTCTACACACATTTGTAGACCTCAGAACTTGCCTTTGTACCACTGGCTCATGATGTCAGAAAGCCAAAGCCGGCAGCTCAGGCTGTGGCTTTCAAGGGGCAATAGATAATACATACAAGCAACTGACACATTTTTGATGGACATTCATGGCTTTGATATAAACTCTGACTATGCTCAGGAATGACACTGTATCCATGCATCTTCAACAGTTTTACAGACAGGATCCTATGTATACTTTTCCTATCAATCTTACCCTCAACCCATCATTAGGGTATAAAAATGCCCACTGGTTGCTGGAATTCAGTTGCTTGTAAAGACTCTTAGTGCTCTCTTATCTGATTCACCTTTGTCTGTGAAGCAGGGTGATGAGGAGGGCTCTTGCTCTTTTGGTGAATTTGGCAGGAGCTAGGCAGAGAGAGCAGAGGACCTCATCACATTGTTAGACATTTGCTTTGACTCATTGCTGTTTAAGAGAGAATGGGGCTTGGACAAGGGGAGCAGTGGAGGGTCGAGGCCAAGGGGGAAAGTAGCTGTTAAATTGTTCTGAAATAACCAGGGCTGCAGCAGGAACAGGATAGGCATAGTGGGGTCTGGGGGGGAAGGCTGAGGATACTGGGGCTGTGGGTGCCCAAGGGGCCAAAGGGGTGTCAGGCTGCAGGCAGGGGTACATCTCTTTGACAGGGTACAATGAGGGACAGTGCCAGTCTGGGGATGGGCCCTGACTGATGGACAGGCTGTAGGGGGTTGGGTTCAGGTCCAGAGCCCGGTAATGCAAAGTGGTTGTGACATAGCAATTGTGCATCAGATAGAGCAGAGGGTAATAGGGGCCAGATACTGGCCTATCATAATAGTCAGTTAGGTAGCTGGCAGGTGACTATGTGGGATTGTAGTTAGACATTGGGAGCAGGATAAGGAGAGAGTCTTGATATTCTGTTAGATTTCACTGACCACAGGGGCTCAGCTGCACTGGGTGAGTCCCTTACTAGGCAGACACAACATCTATACTCACAATCCCAGGCTCTGGTGAGCTCTGGAAGAGTGAAACAGAGTGGTCAAAGGTTAGAACAGTAGTCTGGAAAAGTCCAGAATACTCTGGTAGGCTATATGGAGGAGCAGGAGTGTCAGACAAGTAGGGAATGAGTATGATACAGAGCTCTGGAGTTAAATACCAAGAGCTAGGGGTCAACTTGGGCAAGTCCAAGTTAAGAGTACAGAGGGGTTTTGAAGGTTCTGAAGTGTGATAGACTTTAATGGGGATGGAAATAGAGGCAGGGTTAGTTGGGGAAGTTGAGGCAAGGTGAAGGGAATGAGACAAGATGAGACTTATAAAATAGACAAGAGATGGAGATGAGAATGGAAACTGATAGGATAGAGACTGATAAGATTGAGACAGATGAGATTGGAAACAATAAGATTGGATGAAATGATACAGAACAATAAGACAGAGACACAAGAGACATAACAGACATAAGAATGCAGGTAATATCAAGACTACCCTAACTAACACTACTCTATGGTTTAAGTACCTGCAGGGGGAACTCCTCTGGTAATGCAGGTCTAAGGCTGGACTGTCTGGAGTGGGTCTCAGGTGCAGTTGTGTGGGGCATCCCAAGACTGGTAGCCAGGTGTTGGTAGTGTTTGATGCATCTCTGTGATGTGCACCAGGGAAGAAGGAGGGGGTCAAACACTCAGGGAGAATTAGGAGGATTATAGAGTCTGCCAGAAAAAACATTGGGGATCTCTGGAGAAGCATCAGGGTTTGCTGGAGTGGGTGCCAAGGATAGGGGAGGGTAGGGGAGGGTTGTAGAGGGTGGGGGAGGGGGGGGAGGTGCTCTGGGCTTGCTGGACTTAGTTGGGTGGAGTCTAGGGTGAGGTGAGGGTCTGGGGATGGGTCATGACACTTCTTTAATTTCCTTTAGAAGAGCATTTCTCTTTTGTTCAAATATATGTGCAACAATATCAGGCCAATGAAGCAGCTTGTTTTTTTCTATTAACAGCAGGTTCTTTTAATAGAGCTTCTTCAATTTTAGACCATTTAGGGTCTACAGTCATAGTCAAAAAAATGTCTGGTTTTCAAAAATGTCTACAAATAGCCATAGAATCTTGAAACTGTCATGATCCATCCCTGGACCCCTGCCTCACTCCAGACCTCCCCTGAATGAATGAATGAATGAATCGTCATTTTATTTTGTTCAAGACCTATTTTCACATGAACATTGTGTGCTAGGTCCCGCAGTATGTAATGGGGGTGGTAATTACTCCACAACTAAATCCCACACCATCTGCCACTAACGTGCCGTCCCAATTTCTAAACCCAGCTATACTCTGCAGGGCTTGATCCGAGTTGATTGGTGTAGGGCTGTAACCCGATTGGC
>JAGGAV010008245.1:0-12422 GCA_017657295.1 Termitomyces sp. DKA64 | reverse complement strand
ACTGAGGTATGTTTGACTACTTGCATTAACTTATACCTTACTTATTGTTGCCTAGTTCTATTTATTTTCTTATAGGTCATGAATATAGTTCATACACATTACATGTGTTAACACTGAGTTCTATTATATTATAGCTCACCAACATTATCACGAACTCAGTCTAAAAAGGAGGTTGTCAAGAGTTTGTGTGGCATTGACTGGAAATGATTGATGTGGTGGAAGATTAGTGTACAGCACACATGATCCACTTCCTGCCAGGACTATATGCATCATCACTCCTCATTCTTAATCCATAAAATTGCCTATTACTACCTTCATCTTATGTACAGCCATTCTACAGTATATAAAGGTCCTATTTGTATCATCAGACCTTAGCACTTCTAATACTAGGACTTACAATTGTTCTGCCTAGAAGTCTCTAAGTTCTTGTGCAACATTACCATATTATCATGCTACTATCACATATATTAGACAGGAAAAACATCCTAGCTTTTTTCTTACTCTTGTAAGTGGATGTCGCCAGTCTGATCAACCAGCACCACCATTAACATGAGTAATCCCTTATATTTTTATTGACTAAAATCTATGGCCTATAGAACTTGTCTCCACTTGGCAATGGCAGCTCAGGCAGCCAAACTGATTCCTGAGGTAGACCTGGAGGACAGCTCATTACAGGAGGTCTCCACAGACCTTACTGAGTTGAGTGGATCCACAGGGTTATCATACCCCACTGCTTATGAGCTTCCAAGCCAGCAGCATGCCAGCCCTGTCTGCATATGCCCCTGGTCCCATTGTGAACAGGAATGCCCACTCCTAAAAGAGTGGAGGTACCATCACTGGAGACCTGGAATTGTCTTGTGATGAAGAACTGGTTGCTGGAGGCTCATACAAGTCTTGCACCAAGAACTCTGGAGCCAACAAGCTCCAAGAGTCAATGCAGTCTGCTACTGTAGATACTAGCACCATGTTTAGTAGCAACAATATAATAGCTGCAGAATCCAGACCTGTGTCAATTCATAAGAAAAAAGTTAACCTCTATGGGGAAGATGTCCCCAAAGGATCTTCAGGAGACTTTCAAACACTCATGCCAGAACAGAACAGGGTGGTGGACCTTGCCTGCCAGTCAATGGCCAATCAAGAGCATGATTGATTTGATTGTCAGGTGAACATTGGCAAAGAGAGAACCTGTGCCAATAAAAACTTAAGTAACCCCAAGGCAGACACCTTAGGGGATGAATTACCAGAAAAGGGAAAGGGAATTGACCCTTGCAACTGGGGATTCCTTGGAGTTTCTGAAGAGGAAATGAACCCTGCAACCCAACAACTCCTGCTAGGTTCAATGCACTGTCCTATTGAGAAACAATGGGTAAGAGAGGCTGGAGGCCAGGACAAAGGACTTGTCAACAAATGCTCAGATGCTTCAGATGTCTAACCCAGCAGCAAAGTGGAGACTGGAGATGATTCCATCTCCTGAGAAGAACTAAAACAATATCTGCAAGATAAGCACAGACATATCAAGGAGCTGAACCAGCTGAAACAAAAACAGAGAACAGCTCACAATCACAAAGCCCATGCATGATTGATCCCAGTGTCTGGTGAACTGGCAGGATTGATCAATAAAGTCACAAGTAGCAAAATACATACCAAGCAGGATGAACATGATAGGAAACCTGCCCATGCAAACAAACAATGACAGCACAAAGCCTTTTGCACAAGTGACTGGGAAGAGTGCACTTGGCTGTGCATTCAAGTGCTTGGATGGTGCACCTGGCAAGGACCTGTCAAATGACTTGTCCCCATTGTCCAACTCAGGCTCAGAGTCTGAGTCCAATCCTGATTCATCCTTACAATCATCCTCAGGGCATACCTCAGATGACTCAGAGTATGATGGGCTGTCTACTGAGGGGGGATCTAGTTCCTTGAGTGGGGATCCCTCTGAAGACAATAACCCCCAAGTCTGCTGGACTAAGAGGGAGAAAAAAGAGAAGGGAACCAAGATGTGATGACACCATAAGTCACACAGGACATTGATTAAGCCCACACCACCTGAGAAATATAATGTTCAGGCTGAATATTGACAGTTCCAAATATTTCTCACTCACAGGACAGCATATGTGAAGTATGGTTATGTAGAGAGACACCAGCAGGTCATGGTCCTGTCAGAGTTTTCTGTGGGAAAGGCATACATGTTCTACACCAGGTGTGTGTCTTTAGCCTCATGCAAATGAACATTGAAAAAGTTCTTTACTGAGCTCTTCAACTACTGCTTTTCAATTGACTACTATAACCAATAATGGGTCAAACTGGAGCAGCTTGAGCAAGGGAACAGGTCCATGAAGGATTATGCAGCCAACCTCAATGAGCTATTCACTATTGTAGGCTCAGATAGTCATTGAGCCTGAATAGTAAAACTGTTCAATGGATTTAAACCATCCATCAGAAAAGCATTGTTACATGCTCATGTTAATCCAGAGCAGTCTGGGTGGAAGAGCATAGTAAGAGAGGCTGAATACCAGGAAATGGCTGAGAACATAGATGTGGAGGAAGCTTGGGAACCACATTCCCCAAATCAGGCCACCACAGTAGGGGGGTTCAATTGCACCCATCACCACCAGCACTGGGAGCAGAAGATAGAGACCCAACCATCCTATTATAACCCCAAATGGTCCAGATCACTGGTTGGTAAGAAGACCAACACTATCCCTGGGTTCTCCTCAAACAATTGGGATAGGTTCAGAGGTCAGCACCGCCATCATAGACATGGCCCATCATGGCCATTGAAGCTCCAGGATCTGCCAACTAAAAACCCCCTCACCAAGGAGGAAGAGGCTAAACTCTGAGCAGCCAATAAATGCTTTAGGTATAAGGAGGAAGGACACATCTCACAACTACCCCCATGCCTGTATTGCAAGATCCTCTACAGGAAAACCACCAGGCCTAAGTGCATTTGGTGTGGCTATAAATCTGGAAGAAACAGAGCAGCTTTGATTGGCTAGCCTGGAGGAAACTACCAAACTTACAGTAGGCACACTAGCCTTCTGAGATATGACTAGAGGGGATATGCTTCCACAGGGTTTGGAATGGACAAACCTTGAGCAGGAAACACTGCCTATGTCAGATGAAGATAGGGATAGTTATAATAACCTCCCAGTCTTACAATCCCTATCTGAGACCACAGTTGAATCTCTGCCAGAAGGCTTGTCAAATCTTGTACCTGACCCTGACTCAGATACTGATGAGGAAACAGCAGAGGACAACACTCAAGTGAGCCAATGGTTCAATGACATTGTGGAACAGCTGTAGGGTCAGTACTCATGAGGTCCTGACACTGACAGTGATGTAAAAGCAGCTGCCATTATGGTAGGGACAGCCATGCCTAGCCAATGGATGATCAATTTGGAAAGTGTAAAACTAGCATCAGAATGCAATGAGGATTACCTTTGGTTCAAGGACAAACTCCCAAAACCCATGTTCCTGAACCCCCCAGAGGATTTTGATGAGTATCCCTTTGAAATAGAAGATGCTGAAGAGTGCCTTGAGTGCCTTCAGATAGCTCTGGGGTCTCATAATAGATTGGGAAGTGGTCTGTCAAATTCAGTGGAATTTATGCTGGAAAGCATGCAACCATACCCAGGAGACCCATCAAATGTCCACAATTTTGGGGGCCAAGATTTGCTGTCTATCAGATATCTGAGGATGAGCTTGTTGTCATGGATGATATCCATGACATGGAAGACATTATATCCAAGGATGCTGCTGAAAATCCTGACTTTGAGATTGGTCTGTGGTATGCAATGTGGTGTGCAGAACATACTGGTGCCCCATTAACTCAACATGTAAGGGCAACCTCTGGGAGCAGTGGCTAAGTCATGCAACTAGCAGAGGGGAATCTGCAGTATATTAGAAGTGGTAATCGATGATACAAATAGTAACTAATCACCTAGCAGAGGGGAATCCAAAGAGAACAAATCTAAGGATCCCTGCTGCTTGGTGCAGTACATCAGCAGGCAGCAGAGGCATGGAAACAACTGTATAGATGACTGGAGTTGACTGAAGTGCTTGCTGAGGGATCATGGCAAGTTCTGGGAGTCTCCAGAGATCTCCAGGGATCTGTAGAGTGCCCTGGAAATGTCAAACAAGCCTTGGGGGAGTGGAATTGGTCTCAGAGAGTCAGTGTCAGTCTGGGGCAGAGGTCAGAAAGGAAGTCCCCTGATATTACCCCCCCTCTAGCATGCATTGCCTCAACATGCAGGATAGAAGAAGTTTTGGATTGCCTGGTCTGCTGGTGAGAGGGGATAGATTCCTTGAATGGCTTGGGGTGTGTCCAGGTGTTGTTGATGGAACTCCCTGACCAGTCCAGGCATGTGCATGTTCTCCCAGGGTTGCCAGGAGATGTCCTCAATTCCATAGCCTTTCCACTTCACCTTGTACTGTAACCACTGCTGGAATAGGTGGCTATCCAGGATCTCCTTCACCTCATGCTCCTTGTTGTTGTTGACCACCACCAGAGGTGGTGGGGGTGCTGGGTGTTGCCCCAGGATAGGGTCTGCTGGTGCCAGAGCTAGCTTAATCACATTGAATACCAGATGGAGTTGGTGCATTCCTGCAGGGAGCTGGAGTCAGTAGGCTAGTAGCCCTACCTGTTGTTCTACCATGAAGGGTCCTAATAGCTGGTGTGAGAGCTTTTTTGACAGTTGGGTGGTGGTAATATTGGAGGCATCCAGGTAAACTTGATCTCTAGACTGGTACCTGGGTGCTGGGAACTTTTCATGGTCATAGTATTGTGCCATGTTGTTCTTTGCCTTTGCCAAAGCTGCCTAAGCTTCCTCCTGTGCAATCTTTATCTAGTCCATGAACTTGTTCACAGCCTCATTCTCCAAAGGTCAAGCCTGGGGTTCAAAGCCCATGCACAGGTGACATCTAGTGTCCAGAAAGAAGGGTGAAACTTGAGTGGCTACATGAATGTGGTTCTTGTACTGGAACTCAGCATCAGGGAGGAGTTTCCTGGTGCTCATTGCAGAAGAGGCAGAGGTATTGTTCAAGTTTCTGGTTCACACATTTCGGTCTGGCCATCAGACTGTGGGTGGTAGGTGGTGGAAGTGTGAAGCTTCATGTTAAGAAGATGGTAGAGCTCCTGGGTGAATTCCAACATGAATTGTGGACCCCAGTTAGATATGTAGGCATTGGAGAGGCCATGGAGCTTCCAGACATTCTTACAGTACAAGTTCATGGTGCCCATGGCAGAGCAAGTGGTGTGAGTGGGGATGAAGTGGGCTCACTTACCACCATGATGGCATCATAGCTGTGGGTGTTGGCAAGCTCTATGATGAAGTCTACCAAGGTGATGCTCCATCATTTCAAGGGAATGGGCAGAGGATGGAGCTATCTGGAGGGGAGGTGACATTGGGGCCTGGTCCAGAGGCAGAGATCACAGATGCTAGTGTAGAACCCAATATACCAGGACATTTGGGGCCACCAGTAGTTCCAGGACACTAGTTCCAGTGTCTTCCACAAGCCAGGATGTCCTGCAATCTGGGAATCATGATGCTGCTCTGCAATCCTCCAGTGGACCTCTGGGTCATTGGGCATGCAAATGTGGTCCTCAAAGGTCATGAGTCCATTGTGGAGGGCCCATTTGTCAGCGCAGATGGACTTGGTGCTGGTGGTATGTCCTGACTTGAGTGCCTGGGCTGCCTGAGCAATGAGTTCCTCCTGCAGCCCATCCCAGTTTCCTTGCCAGATGTTCCAGAGGATCTCTACCTCCCCTCACTTGATGACTAGGCCTTCCATTGCCTAGATCATGACTAATTTGGGTTGGAGGAGGACAATGTTACTGTTGTCATCTCCCTCTATGCTTTGGTCAGCTCTCCAGGACAAGGCATCTGGCTTTCCCATATTCTGGCCTGGCTTGTGGTGCAGCAAGAAGTCAAAGTTGGCTAGGTAGAGGGACTACTGAGCCTGCCAGCAATTGAGCTTCTTGGCTGTCCAGAAGTACTCAAGGTTCTTGTGATCCATCCACACTTTCAAACTTATGCTGTGTACCCTCCAGGAAATGCCACCACTCCTCAAAAGACCAGATGATGGCCAACATCTCCTTGTCATAGATTTGATTGTTGCACTCCACCATGTTCAGGCTCTTGGAGTAGAAGGCCACTGGATGCCATTTCCTGTCCTCCCAGAATTGTTGTGACAGAATGGCTTTGGTGGTGAAGTCAGAGCTGTTGGCTTCCACCCAGAAGGGGGAGTCATTGTCTGGGAAGAGGAGCATGGGTCTGAAGGTGACAGCATGCTTGAGATCATCAAAGGCCATCTGCTCCAGGGGGCCCCAGCTCCAGGTGGCATCCTTCACAGTGAGGTCAAACAATGGTCAGGCATGATGGGAGAAATCCTGGATGAACCTCCAGTAGAAGTTAGTGAAGCCTAGGAAGGCCTGCACTTCCTTCTTGTTCTTGGGCTCTGGCCACTCTTTGACACCTGCCACCTTCACTAAGTCCATCTCTGCACCTCCATGCAAGATGATCAGCCTGAGATGCTCAATCTGGGTATGCTCAAACTCACACTTCTCTCATTTGAGGTAGGGTTGGTGAAGGTGGAGGTGTTCCAAGACAATGTGCATGACCCAGCAGTGCTCCTTTAATGTCTTGGTGTAGATAAGAATGTTGTTGAGGTATACACACACAACACCTTTGGCAATGAGGTCCCAGAAGATATCATTCATCATTGTCTGGAAGGTGGCAGGGCTGTTGGTGAGTCCAAAGAACATGACAAGCAGTTTGAACAATCCCCAGTTGGTCTGGAAGGTGGCCTTCCATTTGTCTCCCTCCTGAATGCATACATTGTTGTAGCCCCACTGGACATCCAATATTGTAAAGTACCATGCCCCCCAGAGATTATTGATGAGCTTGGAGATGAGGGGGAGGGAGTAGCAGTTCTTCACAGTCATGGCATTAAAAATCTGGTAGTCCTGGACCAGTCAGAGAGAGCTATCCTTCTTTTTGATGAAGAAGACCAGAGAAGCCATTGGGGATTTGGAGGGGTGGATACAACTGGAGGCCAGGTTCTCCTGCAGGAAAATGTCAAGTTCATCCTGCTCCCTTGGCACTAGTGGATAGACCTTACAGCTGGCCAGCTTGGAGTCCAGCATTAGTTTCATGGCATGGTCCCACTGCTTGTGCTCTGGGAGTGAGTCAAAAGAGGCCTTGGCAAACATGTCCTCAAATGCATGGAGGTATGGAGGCATAATGTCCTGGAATTCCCAGGGTGCAGAGTTCATGGCAAAGGCCTGGGCCAGTTGCTGGGAGGTGGTCTGGCTGGCCTGGATCTCTGTGATAGAGGGTGGGGAGCATAGGGTGGTGGCATATATCCAGTTTCCCACCTCCACTGCCTTGTCTGGGAACTCTGGGTCATGCAAGCCACTGAACTCCCCTCCTAGATCCTCCTCCAGGGTCCCTCCACTACTCTGGTCATCCTCATAGAAGGCTTCTCTATGGGGGAATGCCAGTGGCAGGGGATCCAAAAGGTCCAAATCTGCAAAGGGGAGATGACCAGCATGACAAGCCCAAATGGCTGCACACTCTCAAACCTCAGCCTGGCACTGTTCCTTGACCTTGGTGGTGCAGGTGGTGCATCTCCAGGGGCACTGGCTCATAGTTACCTTGCCCTGGGCCCAATCTACTTTAAGGTTGTGGTCCTGGAGCCAGGTGAAGCCCAGGATCATATTCTGCTTGCCTAGGCTGGTGACAGCATGGTTCTGGTAGTGGAGGACAAGATCAACCACAGAGTTTATGGCACCTGCTTTGTTGGGCATTCTGTTAATATTGAACACCAGAATGGGCTTGGAGAGTGGCTGCATGGTCAGTCAAACTCCAAATCCAGGAATAGCCCCATTGCTCTGCTGTCCAGGAGAGTGGTGACTCTGCCAGTTTGCTGAGTGTCCATGGTCTTAATCTCCATGTCAAGGCATAAGGAGTTTGCAGAGGGGTTTGTGGCTACTACATACTGCTGGGGCAGCTGGCATTCCCAGGTAGGGTGGCATGGGCAGAGCCTAGTCAGCTCTGGGGAGCTCAGCTTTGGGTCTGGAGTGGGTGTTTGTATGTCTGAAGGGGGGTACTAAGGTTCTATTGTTTTAAGACTGTCAATATCAAGAGAGACAGTTTCATTTTTTATTGACAGACAAGTGAACCTGTTAGTACCTAGCAATGGAGGCATATACCTCATCCATTGTTTGCCTAAAAATCCTCCTCCAGGCTTGAGAGGGGGGTGCAAGCATCACTCTTCTCTGGGATCACCTCCAGTGCTGGCTCATTGGATGAGGGATCTCCAGTGGTGTCCTTTGCAGCCAACAGTTGCAGGAGAAGCTCCTCTTGTTCAGCCATGGAGAGATAACATACCTCAAGGCCCATCAGGCAGTGTCATGCAAAGTGCCCCAGTTTCCCACATCTCTGGCACAGTAACAGTGAGGGGCAATGCTGTTGGGCAGTGTCAACATCCATGGGGATGCCTGGAGGCAAGGCTCATGGCACAGGAATGACTGGAGCAGGGGCAGGTGCTGGATGTATGGGAGCAGGGTACTGGAGTGTGGTGGTGGGAGCAGGGCAGGGGGTTAGGTGCATGCAGCATAGCTCCTGCCAAATCTCCATGAGCTGCCACTGATTCTGGGCCACCTTATACCAGGTGGTGATTTGCTCATCATCCAGATGGTCCTCTGTGAGGTTGTCAATATGTTCCAGTAGTACAGGGTGCAGGCCATCCCAGAAGGTGAGGCACAGTTGGAGATCATTGGAGTAGGCTGCCTGCTCAACTAATGTCCAGAAGGAATCAATATACTCATCTAGCATCCTTTTTCCTTGCCCATACTGCTCCTGGTCACATAGTGCTAAGATGGCAGTTTTGGTGGGGTCAATTGGGAAGAACTCTGCCTGGAAGTTCCTTTCAAAGGCAGCCCAGTCAGCAAAACTTCTGACACCTCTGGGGCATTGAAACACCTGTAGTGCATAGGTGGAGGCAGATCTGGCCTTCATATATAACAGGACCCAAGCTATCTTCAGTGCATCAGAGTCAAAGGTGTCCCTGCTAAGGTGAATGTAGGTGATGCAGGACTGGAGGAAATGCTCTTTGCCAGATCAATTGCCATTGTATGTGTCTGGGAGTGCAAGATGGAGGATTTGCACTTGGGGGTTTACTGGTGCTGCTGGGGGAACTACTGGGGTGCCAGGGGTGTTCCCATGGCTGGGGGTGGCACAGAGGTGGGGGGCAGGTGCTCTAGCAGTGCCTGAAGGGACTGGAAAATGAGCTTGGTGGTTTGGCAAAGGGTGGAGAGTTCAGTTGTGTGGTGGGTGAGGGAAGATTGGGTCAATTGCACCTGGCTCTCTAGGTGTAGCAAGTGAGTCCAGGCCTCATCCTGCAGGGCTGGGGCCTCTGAGGGAGTGTCTGGGTTGGTGAGCTGGGACATAGGATTCCATGGGTGCTTAAGCCTGGTTGAAAAGCAACAAATAGGGGCTCAGGGGTTCTATGTGGCTATGGGGGGCTTCCAGGCCAAGATTTGGAGACTTGTTCTGCTGTAAGGGCAACCTCTGGAAGCAGCAGCTAAGTCATGCAGCTAGCAGAGGGGAATCCAAAGTATATTAGAACAGGTATTTGACAATACAAATAGTAACTAATCACCTAGCAGAGGAGAATCCAAAGAAAACAAGTCTAAGGATCTCCACTGCTTGGTGCAGCACATCAGCAGGTGGTGGATGCATGGGAACAACTGTATAGATGACCAGAGTTGACTGAAGTGCTTGCTGAGGGATCACAGCAAGTTCCAGGGGTCTCCAGAGATCTTCAGGGATCTGTAGAGCACCCTGGAGACATTGAACAAGCCTCTGGGGAGTGGAATCAGTCTTGGAGAGTCAGTGTCAGTCTGGGGTAGAGGTCAGAAAGAAAGTCCCCTGACACAACAGTCATAGTTCCACACCAAGTTAGCAACTGATGTGTGGGCCTGGAATGCTGAATGAACACTTGAGTCTGGCTTGAAGTATCAGTCTTCAGCCCAATACTGCCAGCACTTTGGGCATCATGTTTGGATAGAAGGGCTAAGTGCTGGAAAGTACCTGATTACTGATAGGCTGAGCAACTATCACACACCTATATGTCAATCTTACCTTCAGAACTCACAGTTTGACCTGGTAAACTGGTTTACAAAAAGGAAGGCTCATGCTATGTGGCTCAGACAAATGCACTGGGCTGAGCACCAGGGCCAAAGGAATCAATTCTTGTTCTTCCATTGACTATTTAGAGGAGAAGACCCCTATGCCACCAGGCAGGAATGGGGATGACCCACCTGGATGTGAAGAACCACTGTAACAGCATAGGAAGTGTATTAAGCAGCTGGAAGACAGTAATCAACCCTCCCTGCAGGCTTTAGGACTGCATGAACAGATACAGGCTGGCACATACCCAGCAGTATAGAGAAACTCAGCCTATGCATGCAACACTTCTTGAAAGGTGCCTAAACCCCTAGGCATAGTGGTGAAGGTCAATGGGCAGCCAGCATGAGCATTAGTGGACTCTGGCTCACTGGGGGATTTTGTCTCCAGTACCCTGACACAGCAATTAGGGCTGAAAAAGAGGGAGCTGAAAACACCCATACCTGTGCAATTAGCAGTTCAGGGATCACAATCCAGGATTAACTTTGGGACCTCTGCTGAATTTCAATACCAATCAATTTGTGAGCAATGATGCTTTGATGTGATTAACCTGTTAGGTTATGACTTGATTGTGGGGACCCCATGGTTGTTTCAGCACAAGATTACTTCCAGTATCAACCCACCCCAGGTGGTAATCAGAAGTAACCCTTCTATGTCAGATGAGGATGTCACCTGGCTTGCATCACAAGCTGTCCAGATGTATGAGAATAACCTGGAACAGATTTGTGAGCATCTACATGATTATGCAAGACCTGTCTGTCAAGAAGCAAGTGAGACCCCATTACCTTCATTGTGTGCCATTAATTACAAAATACCCTTGATTGAACATAGTAAGATCTATCTGCAGTAGCCTTCAAGGTGCCCAGAGGCTATGCAGCCACAGTGGATTGCAAAGTGAGATGCCTATATTTGTAGTGGCTGTTGGTGGGTGACAAGTATTGGCAACACAGTACCCATGATGCTAATCCCTAAGCCTGGGACTGTTAAGCCTGGCAAAATGCCATGAATGTGTACAGTATTTGACCTTCAAGCCCACAATGCCAACACCATAAAGTGGCTTGATGAAATCCTTCATCATGTGGCATGAGGCAGGTATTGCTCACTACTGGATGGGCAAGATGCACATGAACAAATCTGGATCATCCCTGAACATGTTAACCACCCTGCAGTCACTACACCAGATGAAAAACATGGTCAATAATGTGGTACAGCAGGGAGACTCCATTGCACCTGCAACTTACCAGGCTTTGATGAATCACATCTTTTCTGCATATATCAGGCAGTTCTTAGATGTATACCTGGATAATATCATTATTTACTCTAATACCATGGAAGAACATGCTGAGCATGTCAAACTTGTGATTGACATCTTAAAAAGGAAGAAGCTGTACCTTGGCAAGAAGAAAAATCCATTTCCTATACAGAGAAATGAAAGTGCTGGGAGGAATTATTAATGATTCCAATAAAGTTGATGCCTTGTCTTGCTAGGAGACACCCACAGACTGTGACTTACTGTGAGGTTTTCTTGGTGTGGCTGGGTATCTGGCTGATGATATTGATTGTGTCCATATTCCAATGGGGATATTGCATGGACTCATGGGAGACATGGTACCATTTCAATGGGAATACACACATCAGCAAGCCTTTGAAGATACAAAGCACTCAGACATGAAGTGCCAGATCCATGCTCAGAAGCCCCTGGATTATGGTCCAGGTGCAGAACTGGTGAATGTTGTCACAGATGGCTGTGGGAGTGGCATTGCTGGGGTTGTCTGTAATATTTCCATTATGGGTTGCACAGCTTATGTTCACACTCCATAATACAAAACCAATAGATAGTCTGTCTACAAAGTATAAAGTAAGGTGCTGCCTTACATAAGTATAGAATTTATATTTATAGGTAGCATCAGGTGATGCTACCATGAGAATGTGCTACTATACTAGCTGTTGGTAAGTAAAGTAAGTGTAATAGGGGGGTCTGTTACATACCTCCCACATGAATCCATCCACAGATTCAATTCAAGTATGTACATTATAATACAAAGTAATAAGGGGTGGAATATGGCATCCCACCCATGAATTTGCACTAGGCCCTACTTTCTGGGCTCCTATGTTAATAAGAAGGCAGGCCATAAAATGGTTTACTGTAAGGGGATGGTCCTCTTAGGACTGTTCAACTCTATTCCAGGCTTAGTCTGAGGATGATCCACCATTCTAGCTCATCTGACATAC
>JAGGAV010008244.1:0-12445 GCA_017657295.1 Termitomyces sp. DKA64 | reverse complement strand
TGGATCTCCCTCTGCCAGGTGAGTAGTTATGTCCATAGACCCTTGTATAGTACTGAATAGACTTTGGATCTCCCTCTGCCAGTTGTGTGACTTAGCCACAGCCTCCAGAGGTCACCCTTACAGTGTGGGCTTTCTTTGAGAAGGATGTAATTCTTTGGAGTTTGCTCATCATGGGCATTGCTTCTGCATGTGATTGCCAGTTGTAGTCACCTCCAAGGCCAACCTGTACATTAAGATTACTGATATCACAATGACATGTACTTGATGGGTTGAACCAAGAGGCTAAACCCATGGGGCTGCACATATCAATATCATTAGCGATAAGTTTTTTACAACATGGAGAGTTGAATGACATATAACTTTGTCCTTTGTCCTCTTCACCATTCAATTTTTTCCAAACATTTCCTCGAAAATTAGCCAAGAGCACTGGCAACTAGAACAAACCGGGTGCTCTATCACTTGATCTGTTCATTTTTGGAAAAGCACTGTTTTTGAGTGATTCTATGCCAATTCCATGTCATATCACATCCATTCAAGCTTTTCAAATTATCATTTGAAAAGTATTGTTAGTGTACACTTGACCCCTGCACCCTCTGTCAGCCATTGATAGCCAATACCCCTTGCACTTACCATTATCATGTGTGTGTATATTCTTATGTACTATCTCCCAACTCACATACTAAAACCCACATACTGATATTTATTCATCCTTACATTCCATCTTCAACAGGTAGAGTCCCCAATACAGTTGCTTACCAGCTATCATGGTTGCCCTGAGATACATACTTATATTCTATAGTCGAGTGGTAATTTTTATGTTAAAGCCAAGAAATATGCTTTTTCCTGGCAACTAACATCCTTGTCAGAAAAAAGAGTAGACCACCAGCAGTAACACATAGTCCTGAAAACAAGCTCGGTCTCCACCAAATGAAGTTCTTCGAAAGCAGAGCCCCGGCAATCGGTGTCCCTGCGAAACGTCAAGTAGAATCATCTGCGTAGATAAATGTAATACACAGGTACGAACCGACAAGTCCTCCAAGACCTAGACAATTATGAATGTGAGCGGATTTTCAACGATTGTCGACAAAGAAGGAATCGCAAGCGCTCGTACCGGTGAACGTGAAACAGATACCCAGTCTCGCCCCGATCTCAGAGTCGCTCTCTGCAAGAGATGCCACCATTGGATTAAGAAGACTCACGTCTAAGAGCACAAAAGTCAAAAATAACATGACCACGCCACACTGAAGGGAGACAACACACATGCGCCAGAAAAGAAACCATATAGGGTTGCGAACACAACTGTACCAGCTAGGTCCCTTAGCGCGGCGGTGCAAAACGCGAGTAGACCGCTCATAATGGCACAGGGGACCATGACATTAAATACTCCTATGCGTGAAACCAGGAGGCTAGGCAAAATTCGGCCTATGGAGCTTGTTCCATTAAGAATTAGCAGCTGGTGGTAGAGACTTAGTGGCAAGAAAGAAAAGAGGGGAAGAAATCAATGTAGAACAAATCATAGAGACGTACAGTGTTGAATGCAAGGTTGGGTGTGACACCATTCGTGATAGCGTTTATCTGGAGGAAGAAGATCGGGAAATAAAGCCCTGCGTACACGAGGGCAGTGCTAGATTCAGGAATTACTCAGTGTCGGCAACAGGCCCCAAGCAGCACGCAAATGGAAGACACAATATCCATACCCAATGGCCATAATAACATACGGTGGATCTCTTAAAAAGACACTGAGGTCGTGCAGTGTGCTACCATGCTTTCGTGGAGTGGGCGGCAGCCGTGGTTTCATGAGCAAAATGGCGATTACGAGGAGGCCTCCGACCATTCCTGCGCTCGCTCGGACACCCTTTGAAAACCCGGCACTCCCATGGAAAAGGCGATTGAGCATGATAGAGTGTACTGCACCGCCAACGCCAGACCCCTGCGAAAGAAAACATGTTCTATCAGATTCGGCAAGTAGAACAGAACTCATAGTGATCAGTGCGAACCGAGACGGCGATTCCCATTGCCAGGGCACGGCGCCGGTGGAAGTAATGGGACAAGATGCTGACGCAAGGGACGTAGGTTATCCCAACAGCGGTACCCACGCCCAATCCCTGTGCGAGGAATATCTTGACAGGCAGATGAGATGTCAACGGAAGGATTTACCCCTACAGTGCATCCACACAAACTGACCTGGTAGTACTGGCCTGGTTGTGACAGCGAGATCATAAAAATGCAAAAGACGAGTAGGAGCGATCCACCGATCATGAGATGGTAGCTATGGATCTGTTAGAGAGAACTTGTAGGAGAGTGAACAGGGAACGAAATTGAACGGACAAGTGACCTGTGTCAAACGCACGGCCGGCAAATAGACCAATGGAGAGAACAAGAAGGAGCTGTGTGCTGCCTATCCAACTACGAAGGAGGGAATCAGCGATGATGCGTGTGGCCTCCGCATTTAATGGTAACTCGCCTTATTTGCGAAGAGGTATATCTTGGATTTAGGTATTCCCGAACGTAGAAATCTAGTCCGGGGTGTCCATCAGCCCTTTCGCACGGGCACGGATACCATATCATAACTTTACCGTTGTAAACACCGTAAGCATTTGTATACCTGTCAATTACGAGCATAATAAGAAATCCAGATGCATTGAGTAGGACTGAGACATCACGTACCCAAATGTACAGAACTGGGCGATCCATCTGATTCGATCATCGAGACATGAGGGGGCACAATCAATTTCAATGACATAACGACTCACGCCCCCAATAGTACCGTCCATGCCCGAAGACCGCCTTCAGGATGCTCTGCCGGCACTACTTTCATCTCCCGAATGTTTCCGAGTCCATCGCCTACGTTAGTAGAAGCCCCTGGGTGCCACCGGTTCGTACTCGATTGACTATAACTGCTGGCAATGTGATCATCCTTCTCTAGATCGAAGTTCGACTGTGCACTTGATTGAAACATTGAATCTGGGAGTACGGTATACCTACAGCAGTCATGGACATCAGAAATCGCATTCGAGCAACAGAGCGGTGGGTCGTTACTTACCTGTACTATGGAAGCACTTGCTATTGGGCGATACACGGAGTTTTGGAAGTCAAAAGCCAAGGCGAGAAGCTGAGGAAGCAAAGACACCCAAAGTTAAGTATTTTAACTTCTGCCAGCGATCATATACGGCATGTGCAAAACTTAACTGACGTTTATAGGAATCATCTATTGCGATAGAGCAATAATCGCACTTTTGGACAGACAACTTGCATCACAAATGGGGTCACGATTGAAGGGGATAGCCCTGTGACTTGCCACTGAATATGTAATTACATGCGGGCCGGCGGCTATCTTCCTGCGGCATGATAGAGGGTCAAATGCTATGCACATATGGAAAAAACTTCCGAAACAGGGAAAGAAATAAAGGTCGAATCTTCCCCCTCGTGATCGATATTATGCGGTCGCAGAATTCAGCAGGGTTACAGGCCTATGTAAGCACATTGTGGGGTGAGGACGGCAATGAGGATTCCAATGGTGCTTCGGAGAAGATAAAGGTCTTTTCTTTTTTCCGAGAGAAGAAAGGGTCCTGAGCTGTCCTCCAGGAGTGTTGGTGTTGGTATTCTCGTGGTAGGCCAAGGTGAGTAATATCGCATGTGACTGGTCCTGGATCGACGACAAAGTGATCGCCAGGGTCATCGCCTTCAATCAATGAACGTTGCGTGGCGCAAGATCGAGAAAACAAGGAACGGTTTTGACATCCCGTGGCCACGCGGCCCTTGCACCCTGAGCTTGAATGACTACCTAACGGTGTGATCGCCCTTCCGAACCTACACACAGTACTGGGAAAACATCCGATTATACAGGATTACACTTGAAGTGGGTTTTTGTAAGGTCTTCGGCGGAACTTCACTGTGAGGAGAAGATCGATCACGTGGTACCAAAACTTTTTGCTACCCCGCGTCGCGGCAACGCGCCGTGGGTCTTGAATGCAGGTGTCACGCGTCCTGGCGCCCATCTAGCCGGCGTCGAACCTGATCCAACTCTCGTGGTGTCAAGTGACATATGTACTGACAAAACACTGGGAAGCGTGGGTCCGATGTGCTCTCAGCGCTTCTTCCAAAGGTTCCAAAGGGGCTTTACAAATTCCGACGACAGCTTGCTGTATCTATGCATGTCTCGACCGAAGCGGTTTTCAAACGCGGCGACTTCCGTCAAAGGGTGTGTCAATGTGGGAATTCGAACAAGGCGTTTTTTGTGTGGTGGTTCACTTTGAGATTTTGCCTTACATATACAGGCTCGTGAGGGGGTAAGTGCACGCGTCTGATAGAACCCCACGAAAATTGTTGTGCACGTGTACGTATGTACGCAGGGGCGGCACAAGAGCGCGATTCGAGTCCGATAAGATAAACCGATCCACATCTCATTTAGAGACACCGCGACAAACGATGAAAGAGAGATATGTGTAAATTCAGATCGACAGACATTAATGGAACGATGTTGTGAGAAGCATAAAGTCAAGGACCCCCAGTACCTGGAATTCGGACGCGGCTTATTTGATTTCTCTCTCGCCAACCCGTCTCAACGTGCTGGTGGCGCCGGCGTTCGAAGTGTCCTGACAGCGGAGCAGCTGTCTCAATGAATTCTGTCAATAGACTGGTGGCGTTGAGGTACATACTCGTTCTCCTACAGCAAGTACGGCGGGCCGCAAACGAACGGGGGTGACAAACAACGTGGGGGGTGGGGTTTTCTAGAATCCTGAACATGTGGTTCAATGCCACCCCAAATTCATGGAACGCTAAAGGACTCGCATCGGAGAATAGACCACGCGATGGTAGCGAATGTTCGCTTGTGATATTGTTGACAAGTGTTCCTAGTGCTCTCCGCGCCATCGGCGGATAGTCATCAGCAATGTCAAAGATGCGTTCACCCATCCCGATTTACAGAAGATGAGAACCTCCCCATGTGTGTCCGCACAAGAATGATCGAAGTCAAAGGTAGTGAAGACACCAAAATATCTATTAAATTTTTGTACTGTACTTCTCCTCACCGCTCTACAGTGCACTTGCACCTTTGCAAAAAAAGTCAACTCGGCTGTCGCGAGAAATAAAGGAGACGACGCACCAGTAATAATATCCACGAGTTCGTTAGTGATGGCGGCCTGGCGACCACGATTGTATTGCATGGTAAGGGCTCCGATCATGTCGCCAGCGTTCTTGGAGGCGTTGTCCATGGCATTGCGGCTGTATATGAAGAAATATCAGTTTAGTATTGCTTCCGAGGAATACCAAAACAGAGACACAGAATAAATGAGAGAGGAGGGACAGGAAATACGGAGAAGGAAAGATGATGAGAGAGGACATACCGAGAGCTCTGCTCGCAGGCATGGCTCTCTGTAAGAGCAGCAAAGATGGCGTTGGCAAGAGAAAACTCGGCAAGGTCTTTTGTGGCATCGTCCTCATTCTCATAGGCCTTGAACGCGTCTAGATAAATCCGTTAGAGCAGAGGGAAAAAGGAAGGGGGGTATGACGAAGAAAAACACGCACTGCTATCCTTCAGTGCCTGTTCTCCCTTAATCTCCATCGCAGCGGGCTCGTAGGAGATCGCAGAAACGAACTTGTTGTAAATCAGCACAACAGAGTCGTATTTGACACCGCTTTTCACAATGAGATCCGCAACGCCCGCCGCGTCCGCGAACGAGGGAATGTCCCTGCCGATCTGGTTGAACGAGAGACGGATGTTCTGGCCAATGGGACGCATGAGCTGGCCCTTCGACTTGTCACCGATGATCATGACGGGGCTCTCGGAGTCGACTTGCTGGCCGGGCAGAGGTGAATCCACGTCGTTCGAAAGAGCCCTACGTGTGGCCTTGGAGACGGCGGAGTGAATACCACCACAGAGACCCTTGTCGGAGGAGATGACGATGAAGAGTCTGTTGGCTGCGGGGTTGTCAGATGGTGAGTGAGCGAAGACCTCTAAAAGATATTTTGTGTAGGTTAGTCGGAAAACATAAATAACCAAATGAAACTGACCAGCATTGGCGATGCCGTATTGCTTTCCAGCCTGCATTGCACGCTGTGCCTTTGCAAGCTTGGTCGACGCGACGACCTTCATGGACTGCAAGAACGTCAGACAGACAGACAGACAGCCCGTAAGACCGTACTTGGGTAATTTTCTGGATATTGCGGACAGACTTGAGCCGGAGCTCAATCTCGCGGAGGGTGGCCATGTTGCGTGCGCCGCTGGGCGCAGCAGCCTGCGAGGCGCGGGCGAGGGTCTGGCGGGCAAACATGGTGGTAATGTCCGTTTTGCCAGATTTTAGTCGGGCACTCTCGGCGCACTCGAGCGTTCCCACGCAGAAAATAAAAAATCATTATTTATCGTTATGCTAAGTCCATCACTGTTTACCCGCAAGAAGGCGTCCAAGCGTAACCTGATTCCATCCCTTCTCCCTCTTTCCATGCCGCTGCCCTGCCCAGGATGCAAAGCTTGTCATATCCGGATACGCCTCGCGCGCAGCAGCCATCTGGATCTCGGTTTCCTTGTTGCTGGGATCGATACGTGTGAGGTGGACGCGCTCCATATCCTGAATCCTGTGGCAACGTTCTCAACAGCTTGATGCGGTTTGTCAGAGGCACTTACAGTCCTTGCGTATGACCATTCATTTTTATGAGAGCCCGCGCTAGGAAACTAGGGATCGACGGTATTTCACGGCCTACAGCCGACTTGTACGCATCCTGTAACTGAGCCGGGGTACAGATGTCCCCAACAACAAGAAGCACTTTCGAAGTATATCGCTCAGGTGCCTGCCGACCATCCTAATCAGACTAGTAAAGTTACAATCATCATCGAGATCATTCCTACCTTGAAAACGGCGGCAGCAACGAACCCAATATCATCCACAGCCTTTGATGATCAGAATAAGAATCAGCACTGAAGCAGGAGGGTAAATAGGGATAACTTACGATGAGCTGGACGGTGGTATCAGGCTTGAGGCCGGCTTTTAAAACGCCCACCGTTATAGAACCGATGGTTCCCTCAAAGTTTTCCATGAAGAATCCAGGGCGCAATATCCTGTTTTCTAGGTTCAAACGCGGTCTGGTACAAGTACAAAACACAACTCACGTCCACTTCAATCCTTTCTCACCTAGTCCACGAATATGCCGTTCAATCCTAACTTTCGCGAGCCGATCCAGCGTCAATTTATCATCGTAGCCTTCACCCCCACGTTCAACAGAAGAATACACAAAACACTCAACACCATATTCCAAACCCAAATCCGCCAGTAGCTTAAACCCTTCTCCTCAGCATACGAAATTCCACAAAGACACAAATCAAAAATCAAATCCTCACCTTTCCCTGCTTCTCCTCTCCATCCGCATTCGCTCCAAGACCTGGGAACGCCAAAACGCAAAAGACACCCCAAACACCACCTCTTTTCTTTGCATCTTCGAACACGTTCCGCATGGTGTCGGCTTTATCCAGGTCCCCTTCTACAACCTCAACGTTTGTATTTTTGCGTGCAGACGAAGACGACGCCAGCTGTTTCGCTGCGGGAGACTTGGCATTTCGGGTTAGGGCTAGGATATGGAATGGAGTGGGATTCGTCGTGTCGGTCTGGATAGCGGATATTAGCGCTTTTCCTTGTTTTCCTGTTGCGCCTGCGACTAGAAGGATTTTTGTGTCCATGAAGGATTGATAGTAGTGGAATTTGTGAATACTAAGGCGTCGATTATGATTTTATGTCATCTGGAGGCACAACGTGGTTGGGAATAATTAAACAATTTGACGACAGCCCGCGCAGTCATGATGTGAGAAGCCGAGGGTCAAACAAGCAAACAGAACGAAAGGAAATAATCATTGCAATGGATACGGCAAACTCCGAGTCCCGCAAATAACAACTTTGCATCCTGCAAGTTTAAGGTACTTATCCTAGAAACTCACAGCACAATCAGACCCAGAAGACCTTCTGCACCGTGATGCAACGAGAAGCTGGAGACCTCGTACTAACAATCCATGATGATCATTCAGAGGATATAATACACATACAAGATTACAAGGGTCTCCGAGGATCAGGATGTTCTCTTTGGTGACAAGTTGCACAATACGACCTGCCGTAACTTTCACCTCTGAATTTCAATCATAAAGTTTCAGATGAGTAGTATAGCTTTCTTTGCGAGAATAAAAAAGAATATACGCATGCATACACACATCATTTCGAAGCTTGGTCACTCCTACTGATCCTTACTACACTAGGAAAATGTGGCGTGCCCTAGACATGGTAACTTTTCATGATCTGAGTCGGAAGAACGAACGGCGGCCTTGATACGGATGCCACATTTTCCTTGACGCGTCCGATGGGTCGTACATAATGCCTCGGCTTCCGGCTGGGGCGTGCACACCTCTTAGAAACTGATCATTTTCTGTAGATGTTCATGACATCACAAACTACAATCGGTCCGTGGATATTCTGTCGTTCAAGGAGAGTGACAGCTGCTTTATTCCACTGCCGGGCTGGGGAAATAGACAGCCTTCTTTGAGGCTTGATCATCTTCTAGATGATCATGGGCTTGATCGTTAGGAGATTGATGTTGTTCACATGGAATGCTTCAATTTGATATTTCACCCAGGCGGCCGACTGTTCCGATATCTTGTCATAAAGATGGCGGTTCTTCCAAGACAAAGATAATTTAGTGTTTTCGGCCGCACCTTTTAGATCATAGTATTAACTAGTCATCTGTCGAACAAAATGATGTTTCGCCGCTGTTCCGATATCTTGTGTGAAAAAGATGGTGTTTACCTGGGCGAAAAAGATCTATTAATTACTTTTAGACCCACCTCTGGCTGTCAATAACACATCTCGCCTGACAAGAATTAATCGGCATCGAGGATGCCGACGGCTGTATACGAACCTGTGAACGTGTGCTTAGATCAAACCGCAGATCATTAAGGACACATCTTCGGATTGAAACGTTTGAAGAGGCTTTGGGTAACGGTGTTCGGCAACCCTCACATTCACACCTCCGAGTCGGAGCGCATATATCCTCTCTTGTGCAATCAGTAAACGTCCCAACAGCCTCTCGCCTCCCCTCGTCCTCCATTTCCAGCACGGGCTTCTTCGCCTTAATCCAATCGTGCTGCTTGGTTTGGAAACAATGGATGCACAGACAATTCAGGGAATTCTAACAAGTGCCGATGACTATTCAGCGGTCCGGTACACTAACGGTAAATCTACACAATATCTGGTGGCGTAAGCAGGGGTAACAAAGCTTGTGGCTCGACTAGTTGCGTTCTCGGTGCGTTGGGGTTGGGATTGCTGCGTGTCTAACGAGATAGCTCATGTGCCCATAATTGAATAATAGGCACTTCTCATCTACGACCATATTATCACCTTCAGCGATGAAGTATGTTCATCAGCGTGTGCATGTTCTCTCTATCTACTAACGCCTATCTACAGGTCTCAACAATCTGGACGTAAGATCAACATTTATGATGAATCAACAAACGGGTAACCAACTACATAACCGCAGACTTCCGTGGCAGCCTCCAAAGATCTCATTCCTGATCAATCGATATCTTGTTCCTCCTATGCTCCTGTAAGACTTTTTTTGCCTAGTTTCGCAAAGAATGCTAACGGTTCCAACGTAGATTCGATGGGTTGAGTATGTATTGTCTTATGTTTGTTTGACCATTGAAGCCAGCCTACACTACAGCACCATCGATACATCTCGGAAAAAATGTGCGTCTGATGATTTTTACATTGATCTCTGCCCGTTTTAATGTATATGAACCAGGTGTACGTCCTAATTGACATGGAAAAGCTTCATTAGCATCCTCATGGTCACTCCATAGTTGTAATTTTATTGGTGAATGGACAGCATGGTACCGTTCCAGCGTTCCTTGTCCCCCACAGACCTCTTGACGGACTATTCCAGGCCAACTGTGCTGTCAATTGGTACTGTTGATGTCATCCTCATTATCCGTGTATCAGTCATATGTGAGTAGGGTCTCCAATATTCGTAGTCAATCGTACAACCTTACCAGTCAATTAACTAGACGCGCGAAGCAAGGTATTTTTGTATTTGAGCGAAAATTTCTTGGTAATTTGATACCACATCCAGAGCCTGACACGCTTTCTTATTGTTTTTTTCCTATGTGAGAGTGTTAGAGAGTCTCACTACCTAGATTACCGTTCTAACCACAACATGAATATTCAGGCACACTTGTAGCGTGGATCGGCCTTTCTGCGATTATCACAAAAGGTACTTCGTGTAAGTCTTTTGAAGGTATTCCCCTTCTATGGGTTGCTCAATGATCATACGACACGTCTAGCAATGCCTGGAGGTGAATATTTCACCGGGTGCCTCTTCATGGCCCCGGACTATTTTTATGCCGCATGGTGACCACCCTCGCTTATGATACAGATCAATGCACTGATCTTCCAACTCACAGGATACCCCCTGTTGTATTTGAAAGTTCGTCTCGATCCTCTTGACACCGAGTCGCCAGACTTATTCCGGCTACGGTTGACAGCTCTTATTATTGTCTTGACACTTTACAAGATTTCGCAGGCTGATGGCATGACCCCGACGTGCGCCACCTCTTGTTTGCCCCTGTGACTTCAAACAAGGCTCTTACGTTTGTCAAAGATTGACCATTCTCGCTCGAGATTCCATTGTATACTTCACTATAATCTTCGGTATGTGCGAAATTTCTCTGTCGCTATACAGATCCGAGGTAACCCTTTCAAGTTATGCTCCTGACCAATCTCTTCCTTGCTCGATTTGGAGAAGGATTTCAAGGTGCCCTTCTAATAGAGTACGTCATTTTATCTTCTGTAAGCATCTGATGTTCCTACTTTCATATCCAATTCGTACAAAGACCGTGCAGTGTTGCTGCATGCATCGCTGTATGTCGTCACAGTGCTTTTTCAGATCTACTTTTGACCTATTGCTACTAGGTTGCAAGAATGACTCTGAATATCCGGGATTCGAAGAAAACCATCCCGCTATTTGATTCGACGGGGCTTGGAACGTCGGAGCTTCACTTTGAGGCTGGCATCTCTGAGCCACGGTTCAATCACCTTGAATAAGTCTGTTTCTAGATAAATGATTGCCATCATGTGAAATAGATCGACCCTTTTACCGCAATCCAAGACATCTAGCTCTGCCCTTTTTTGGAGCCTTTGAAACCCACTGTGCATAGGTTTATAAGCCTCCATAGCACTCTAGATACCCAGGAATAATTTGAAACAATATTCTTGCCCTCATTACTTGTCTTATCTTCAACTTCCTCAAGCTAAGACCTAAAAACACAAGGTTTTGTAAGATGTTCTTCAAATCAACAAGATAGATATTGATACTCGCACCCACCCAGGTTCTAATATATTCTTATGACTCACTGCAGAACTGTCAACAGCTACAATCCATTGATTCATTGTATACATATCTTCAATGTTATATTGTACAATCAACAAAGCAATATCCAGCGTGTATCATTTACTTGATATATGGTTGCATGTGCTCAGTCTCCTTCAGCATTTCTTTCACTCATCATCTCCTTCCTAAAGCACCAGAGTCAACTGTGTCTCTGCCTGTCACCACCACCTTTGTTGTACTGAGAGAAATGACTAGCCCCGGAAATCACTAAAAAATCACTATCCTTCATTTCTTGAAAAGGTCCCATGGTGTGGATTTCTTTGAACTTGCATTGCTTGGAGATGGGGAAGGTGAAGGTGTAAGCAAAGTTACTTCATCTGAGAGTAGTTTCAAGCCTTGAGTAAAATCAGCCTTAAATTAATTTTACCCCTTTAAAAGTCATTAAGATACTACTTACCATCTTGGAATTCCTTCTCTTTGACTAGCCCTACTACTGCCTGCTTGATATTGACTTCAAGCTTTGAACTTTGTGAAGTGCAAAGTGGAGTGAGTTTTTTCTGTTCAAACTTGACTGGGAGAGAACTCCCATCATCAAGAAGCTTTGGAATTTCATTTATGACATCTCCACTGAACTGCTGAACCTTTTTACTATCAATTTCTTGTAGGTTCACTTCCATTGTGATGTGATGCAAAAAATTCAGATGTGCAGGAAGAGATGGGGTATCTGTGCCAGGATGCTTCAGAGTCCAGGTCTTCTTTGTCAAAGAAAATGCCCAAAAAACAGCCACTTCAACCTTGAGTGTAGGCAGATTTGGAGTTGGATTAGATTGACTGAGGAGTACAATAGATACACTGGGTCGCTGTTCAATGGCTATTGGTGAGCCTCTGCTAGGATTATGTGTATAATTCCATAGTACACCCTTGTGATCTTGTGCCATGTTATCAGTTGAGTCCATTCGGCGTGAATCAACTTCCCATGGTGCCGGCCTAATACTACGGACCTATAGAACGACAAATGATAGTGATCCTCAGTGTCGTCCAATGTGGGAGTAACAACTAATGTATTCGCGTACCTATAGAACGACAA